>CAUYQG010037782.1:0-16026 GCA_963574415.1 Tarsius wallacei | reverse complement strand
GTTGCGAGGTTTTAAATGGAGTTTGGAGCAACATTGCGGCGAAAACATCTCCGAGGAGTTAAGAGACATTTTCTTAGTTCTTGGCAAACAATGACAAATAATGACTCTGCATGACTAAGGGATGATTTAAAATGAAGTTTTGTAAAGCTGACTTCACCTCATTTTCTGATCACAATTTGTATCTCCTAATATCACCACTTTCAATGATAGGCCTATACATCAAACTAATCCTGGTACTGCAAGGAAAGAGTCTGCATTTTCACGAATTCCAAAAGCTTTTGAAATATAAGCTTCAGGCTGAGCACGACAGCTCACATCTGTAATTCCAGCACTTTGGGAGGCAGAGATGAGAGGATTGCTTGAGCCCAGGAGTTCGAGACCAGCCTGGGCATGACGAGACCTTATCTCTACGATAAATCAAAATATTAGCCAGGTGTGGTGGCACCAGCCTGTAGTCCCAGCTACTCAAGAGGCTGAGACAGGAGGATCACTTGAGCACAAGAGTTTGAGGTTGTGGTGAGCCGTGATGATGCCACTGCACTCCAGTCAGGGCAACGGAGTTAGGTCCTGACTCAAATAAATAAATAAGTAAATGATTCAGACACATGCAATTTTAAACTAAAACGTCTGGGGATGTAGCTGCAGCAGTGGCTTATACCTGTAATCCCAGCAGTTTGGGAGGCCAAGGTTGGAGGATCACTTGAGCCCAGGCGTTTGAGACCAACCCAGGCAACATAGTGAAACCCCATCTCTAAAAAAACAAAAATAAATAAACTTTTCTGGATATGACCATTCTAGTATCACAGTTGTTTATGCAACTTACTCTAATTAGTTGTCAGTTCTTCCTTTAGCTGGTATAGTGGGAGGATAAGGGAGAGATAACTTTATCTTTTAGTCAACACTGCCCGGTGTTCTTGTTTGCACAAGACATACTCTCAGGTATTCTTGCAATCATTTCAAACTGTTTTCAAACTTTTGTCTATAGCCAAGAAGAAGAAAACCCACTGTTCCATTTTAAAAGGTTCTTACAGCAGTATCTGCAAGAATGTCAGGCATTTGAGTCACGTTTCTGCAATTTTAACCATAAATTTTCTTCCTCCAGCAGGTAAGGATTATCCAGAACCTTCAACGAGATTGAGTCTTGAGTTCATAAAGGTTAGGATATAAGATTGCAACAAATGGTTTCTTCTAACTAGCTCTCAATGACAGCTTCCCACGAATCTGCTTTCTACTTATCTGTACCTCTCTCCGTCACTTTCATTTGAATTTCTTCTTTTGGTAACACAATGATTACTAATTGTGGCATATTGTAATTCTGGGAAAGAACAAATGAAAATTCCCAATCTCATCAATAAGAAGCACTAAAGAGCTAAAGCATAAAGTTTGATATTAACTTATTTTATCATCTCAGCAATCTTTTCTTTTTCTTGGAGTCAGACTGGAGTACAGTGGCACCGTCACGATTCACCACAGCCTTGACCTCCTGGGCTCAGGTGATCCTTCCGCCTCAGCCTCCCAAGTAGGGACTACAGGCATGTGCCATCACTCCCAGCTAATTTCTTGATATTTTGTAGAGATGAGGTCTCGCTATGTTGCCTAGCCTGGTCTTGAACTCTTGGCTCAAGCACTCCCATCTCAGTCTCCCAAAGTGCAGGGATTACAGACATGAGCCTGTTTTCGTTTTTTAAAATTTTATTAGTTTTCAGAAAGCAATTACAGAAGCATATCTCTGCAATTCCTTAAAATGGGTACTGTTATCTCTCTTTTATAGATGAAAAATCTGAGGATCAGAAAACATAGTTACTTGCCCAAATTCATGTGACTAGTAAGTCAGAGATCAGCACACATTTCGGTAAAGGACCAGGTAGTGAATATTTTAAGTCTTTGAGCTACCTGATGTTTGACACAGCTACTTCCCTCTGCCTTTGTGAGATGATAGTAGCCATAGGCAATACATAAATGTATTAACGTGTTTGTGTGGACACTGAAATTTGGATTTCATATAATTTTCATGTATCATGAAGATTCTTTTTGATTTTTATGACCATTTAAAAATCTAGGCCGGGCGCAATGACTCACACTTATAATCCCAGCACTTTGGGAGGCCGAGATGAGAGGACTGCTTGAGTCCACGGGTTCAAGACTAGCCTGGGAAACTTGGTGAGACCTCATCTCTACAATAAAAGAAAAAAAAAAATCTAGGCCAGGCATGGTGGCTCACTCCTTTAATAACTTTGGGAGGCTGAAGTGGGAAGATTACTTAAACCTGGGGGTTTGAGATTAGCCTGGGAAACATAGTGAGATCTCATCTCTACAAAAAAAAAATGTAAAAATTAACAGGTCTAGTAGAGCGTGCCTATAGTCCCAGTTGCTTGGGAGGCTGGAGTGGAAGGATCACTCAAACCCAGGAGTCTGAGGTTTTGGTGAGCAGTGATCATGCCACTGCACTCCAGCCTGGGCGACACAGTGAGACCCAACGCAAAAATAAATGAATCAATAAATACATAAATAAAAACCTAAAACCCTTTCTTAATTCTTGGGCCATATAAAAATAGACAATGGGTTAGATTTGATACTCAAGTTGTAGTTTTCTGTAGTTGTGAGATGGAGCCAGAATTTGAACCCAGACAGTAGATTTTTACAAGCCCTTAACACATGCACACACACAGGCACGCACGCATGCATGCAGAGTACATCAGGTCCAGAAAGACAGGAACACGGGACTTCTGTCATCCCTGCCCCCAATCCTGCACCTATGCCCGAAGTCAATAGTTTAGTTCCTGACTAGCTGCCCTGCCCATTAGCTTCATGTTCCTGGAATTTGTGATAAGAAGAACATCAGGTAGTCAGTCAATAGCTCGTGTTATTTTAATGTAACTTCTTGGTAAACAACTTAGAAACTGTCCCTTTAAATATCCACTTGTAACTGCTGCTAATCAGAGTGTGTATTCAGGACAACCTGACTGTGCTCCTGGGCTGTAAGCTTATATCATTTGCCTCCGTCTTTTCCTGATAGACAATAATAAAAGTAAATCATGTTCTTTATAGAAAACTTAGCAACGTTTAAGGGAGAAAATAACAACCGCCCGTACAGATCACAACCTAGAAATGACCATGAGTAGTAGTTGGTATTTCCTTCCATTCTTTTGTCCACGGTTTTGCAATTTTTCAAATGGACTAGAGGAAAATCCCTATTTTGAAAGAATCCTACAGCAAATATGTTAGTAAAGCAAGGAATCCTTTCACTAAGTAAATTGTTGGCCATCTTTCATTTATCTGTCACATAGCTGCATTTCTGTGATCTGGATTTTTGAAAGCAACCCAGTCTAACGCAGGGATGTAGTGGAAAGACTTTGGAATGAACCAGACCTGAATTGGAATTATCACTGTCCCTTTGTCAGTGTCCAGATGGAATTCCAAGTTCTGAAGATGAACCAAGACCACCACTATCTTTTTAAATTTTGTTTGTTTGTTTGTTTGTTTGGGGGACACTGTCTCACTCTGTTGCCCAGGCTGGAGTGCAGTGGCGTGATCATGGCTGACCACAGCCTTGACCTCCTAGGCTCAGGCAATTCTTCTACCTTAGCCTCCCAAGCAACTGTGACTACAGGCACAAGCCACCACACCTGGCTCATTTTTTGATTGTTGTGTGGAGAAAAGACCCAGCTATGTTGCCCAGGCTGGCCTCGAATCCCCGGCCTCCCAGAGTGCTGGGATTACAGGTGTGCGTCCATGCCTGGCCAAGAACTCTATATCTACCTACTACCTATCAATCTATCTCTGTCACCCTGGCATAGAGTGAGTGACCACCGATGGCAGCCAGCCCTATGTTCTCTGCCCTATGTTCCCCCAGCCCCCAGCAGCACCCACAAGAAAACAGACTAAGGACCATAAAGAAAAGTGCTGTTTTCCTTTTTGTGGGCCACGAGTGTGTCCTCCCTAGGAGGGAAAATGGGAAGCCAAGAATAAGGATAAAAGAAAAGATTTATGAGGTGGGCGGGTTTCGGTTAGAAGCCTCCACCCCTCCCGTCTGCCCGCCCCTCCTGCCCTACCCCGCCCAGGTGTCAGAGTCATTCAGGGTTGCCCAAGTCTCCAACCTGAAGCCGTGCTCAGGTCCCTGCGACAGCAGGTGACATTCTGGCATCAGCAGAGGCTGTGTGCTTCTTCCCAGGTTCGAAGGACCGCCAGGCCAGACATCCGAAAAGAATAAGGAGCCGGCCGGCAGGGACAGGAACAGCATGGAGATGAGTGGAGTGGCAGCCCCCAGGGCCGAGGGCTACGGCAACACTGGTTTCCAGGTGAGCCGGGTGAGGTTTCCTCTTATGTTTAAGACCAAGTCCATGGAAATGCCACTCTCTCCTCAGCCCCTTGGCAAGTATCTAATCAGTGGGATTATTGGGACGCAGTGGGGTTTTTAATGGAACGCTCTAAGCCCATTAGTTTTCCTTCTTGAGCTCTCCTGAGTTGACAAACCTGAAATGCCTCTCTTTAGATCGACCTGTTTTGATCCCGACTTGCCTTGTCTTTTAGAAACAAGAGGGCCTTCTGCTTTTTCTCCCCCTCTGGCTCACAGCAGGGGCACAGTATTTATCTCCAGGCACCTGTCCAAAGAACCCTAGAGAAGGAAGGAATGGGGAAATTCAGGTCCTGGATGGAGCTGGCGCCTCAGGGTTCCTTTTTATTTTTTTATTTTTTTACGTGATGAGGAGGGGAGACGTAGGGAGTCTCATTGTTGCCCAGGCTGATCTCAAACTCCCGGCCTCAAGTGATCTTCCCACCTCAGCCTCCCAAAGTGCTGGGATTACAGGCATGAGCCACCTCAACCAGTCTCCTCTTTTTTTTTTTTTTGAGTCTCACTTTGTCACCCTGGCTGGAGTGCAGTTGCACACTCACGGCCACCGCAGCCTCAACCTGCTGGGCTCAGTCAATCCTTCCACCTCAGCCTTCCAAGTAGCTGGAACCACAGGTGCGCGCTACCACACCCAGCTAATCTTTTGATTTTCTTGTAGAGACAAGGTCTCCCCAAGTTGTCCAGGCTGGTCTCGAACCCATGGGCTCAGGCAACCTCTCGCCTCCACCTCCCAAAGTGCTGGATTACAGGCGTGAGCCCCTGTTCTTGGCTAGACTCCTTTTTCTTAAGTCAGGTTCCACAGCCCCTGTCGGATGATTGCCCAGGGACCTGCCCCCAGCAGTTGGATTACGCAAAATAGTCTCTCACTTAGTCAACCAAAACTCCACCCAAGACTGGGTGCTGCAGAGCCCTGGAGAGAAAACACCATACTTTCTGACTGGGCCTGGGATGCGAATTTTCAGGTGTGCATCCTTTCCTGACCTGACAGTCGGCATGGGAGCCCTGGAGAAAATGCAAAGCCTGCATGAGCAGATGCCTCCAGCTTTACGGCTCTAGAGGGGCAAAACACAACTTTTAGCTGCTAGCAGAGGAAGGTAAAAGGGCTTTGACCAAGTCCTGACTCTTCTACCCACAAGTTACTGTAACTTCCCTGAGCCGCAGTTTGATTGTGAAACGATCACAGTGATGTCTATCTCGAGGGTAGGCATCAGGTTACCACTTAAAGGTTGTAAGTGTAGGGGAAAGACTCCCTCTACCCTCTTAGGTTATGTCCTTGAGGCCTATGAATTAAACTGACGAAAGCCAGGTGTGGTGGCTCACGCCTGTAATCCCAGCACTTTGGGAGGAGGAGGCGAGAGGATTGCCAGAGCTCGGGAGTTCGAGACCAGCCTGAGCTACATGGCGAGACCTCGTCTCCACCATAAATCAAAAAATTAGCCAGGTGTGGCGGCACATGCCTGTGCTTCCAGCTACTTGGAAGGCTGAGGCAGAAGGATCGCCTGAGTCCAGCAGGTTGAGGCTGCGGTGGCCATGAGCAGCGTGCCACTGCACTCCATCCTGGATGACAGAATGAGACTCTGACAAAAAAAAAAAAAAAATGGAAAGATTACTACAAATAAATAAACTGACAAAAGACAATGAAAGTTGGGAGTTTACATACCATTATAAGAAAGAGTGGCAGATTATGAAGTGGAAGGTTGGGTTTTTATGGCCAATACGCTTGGAGAAAGTGACTAGGAAATATATGGGGGGAGCTAACGGAAGATAAGTGGTTATTTTATTAAGATTTGTTTATGCAGACTCATCTCAATAGCATCTCTGTCTCTGGCGATAAGGGTCGTTCTTTCTTTGCATGGGTGAGGAAGACTCCAGTGCGAGGAGAAAATATGCCCTGCTTTTAGGAAGGGAGGGAGAAGGCAGAGAGCTCTTTCTGTGTCTGCTTTTAATCAGTAACCTTCAGTTCAAAATGTTCTTTTTTTAACATATTTTTTATTTTAAAATTGTGGAGTACAGTTAAGGGTTAGGTATACAAATATGCATCCTTCAGGCACCCTTGTTGATAGGGGTGTCCCCCAATCCCCTGATAGATATTGACTACCATTAATCCCACCACCCTTGCCCTCCCTGCCCCCCCATAGATTACCACCACTGTCAAACCTTTTCTTATAGTATTATGATAGATGTTTAAGGTCCACTTATGAGTGAGAACATGTGATACTCAGATCTTTGTTGCTGTGAAAGATCACTCAGTATTATCTAGGTTGCTGCGAAATTCATGATTTTGTTCTTTTTTATAGCTGCGTAGTATTCCATCGTGTCAAAATGTTCTTATGCCAAAGTGGGTGTGGCACATCCTGATCCTCTTTATACGTGCTAAGTGAGGAGGGACGCATAAAGCATGGAGCCCCTTCTGGGTCAAGAGAATAAAAGGGTTGGGATGGGATAGAGTCAGAGTGAGTATCGCAGCAGGCAAGTGGTGTCTGCAGTAGAGAAAGCCTATGTCACAGCATCCAGCCGCTCACAGTGAGGGGGAACACTTCAGTGGTCCTGTTTTGTATCCCTCACTCTCTTCTAACAAAACAGAGCATCTCCCTCCTAAAAACAAAAAAGAAAGAAAAAAGATTCTTCCCAGTACTGTAGAATTTCCCATCATCCTTGGTTGTTGGATAGACTGAAATTTGAGTTTATACATTTCACAGTCAAACCAGTGAATACCATTGGTCTTAGAGGCTCAGAAGTTTCCTAACTCCTACCAGGTTAATAGATATGAGATTAACCTTGTTTGACATTCACTCTCCTGCCGTGTTATCTTCTTTAAGAAAAATTAATTGATTGTCACCGGGTGCCGTGGCTCACAGCTAAAATCCCAGCACTTTGGGAAGCCAAGGCAGGACAATTGCTTGAGCCCAGGAGTTTGAGACCAGCCTGGGTGACATAGCGAGAACGTGTCCCTACCAAAAAAAAAATAACTGGGCATAGTGGCACAGCCCTGTAGTCCCAGCTGCTCGGGAGGCTGAGGCAGGAGGATTGCCTGAGCCCAGGAGGTCGAGGCTGTGGTCAGCTGTAATTGTGCCACTGTACTCCAGCCTAGGCAACAGTGAGACTCAAAAAAAAAAAAAGATTGTAAAATATGTGTTACTTCACTTGTATTAATTTATTATTTAATTTGTTTGTTTGTTTTGAGTTGGAGTCGCCACTCTGTCACCCAGGCTGGAGCCCAGTGGCGCAATCACAGCTACTGCAGCCCCTACCAGCTGGGCTCAGGCAATCATCTCACCTCAGCCTCCCAAGTAGCTGGGACTACAGGCATGTGCCAACATGTCTAGCTAATTTTTTTTTAATTTTTAATTGTTTATTTTAGTGACAAGTTCTCGCCATGTTTCTCAGGCTGATCTCTAACTCCCGGACTCAGACACTCCTCTTGCCTTGGCCACTCAAAGCACTGGGATTACAGGTGTGAGCCACCATGTCTGGCCTTCACTTGCATTATTAAAAACACATTAACATTCCACCAGCACTTCCAAAGAAGTTAGGATGCTTACTAATTCACATTGCCCTAGTCTGTGAATTGTTCTGGAAACTGATTTTTCCGCTTCAGATGTCGGAAATGTCCTTTGGTAAACCAAAGTTCCAATTGACCAAGCAGGTCTACTCTCACAGCATAAAGAGCTCATGTGGGTTTCCAAAGAGCCTATGCCCATCAAACACGGGGCAGGTGTAATGATTACACATGTCTATGGGTTCCCTGGGCAGTGTCATTTGGGTTGCTCTGCAAAGAAGAGAGCACCCAGTCCCTGTCTCCATGGAGCTAAGAACCCAGTGGGAAAGGTCAACCGGGAGGAATGGTGTCACATCCAGGAGAGGATGTCACAGCTAGAGAACGTTTCACAAATTAGGGCGGATTTTGTCATCAGCAATGGAAATGAATTTTTTTAATGAATACATAATTTACTTCTCATATGGCTCAAGATGGAAATGACTTCATTCTAGAGCAGCGGTAAAGAAGACATTTGCTATTTATGAAAGAAGTTTAGATTGACATTTGAAGTCTTGAGTATATGTGGAATACCTAAGGATTTCTCATATTTTATTTTTATATTTTTTATTTTTGAGTCAGAGTCTCACTCTGACAGGTTGGAGGGCAGTGGCACAATCACTGCTCACCGCAGCCTCTGCCTGCTAGGTCTCAGTGGGCCCTCCGAAAGTGTCAGGGCACACTCCCAGCAAGGCCTCCAGAATGTTAGATCAGGCCCACTGGGGGCGTGGGGTGTGTGGTGTGCAATTCGAGGCTGCATGAAAGATGCAAAGAATTGCACAGAAGTTAAATTAGAAAGTATAATTTATGTATAAAGTAAATTAGAAAGAGAGAAAGAAAAAAAGGAGATTCACCTCCCCAAGGTAAGGGAGGGAGCCAAGGCTTAAGAAAACATGACTCAAAGAGCACATGGCCACACCATAGCTTAGCAAGGCAATGGTCCATGGTGGGTTTTCAACAAGTATTTCTGAAGACACGCATTGTTCAGCAGAATCACCAACTGCCCCTGGACACGGCCACTGCTAAGAAGAGATACCAGTTCCAGAGGAATAACAAGCTGTTCTTGCCCTCAAGGAGCAGGGCAGGCAGAAATAAACATTCAATGACATTATAATTGATATTTTGAAATAGTGGGGGGAAAAATGCACCAGGTGCATGGTGAATAAATATAGTTGAAGCTGGGCCAACCAGGGAGTCTGTGACAGCTTCACAAAGGGAGAGAAAACTTCTCTTAGGGCTTTAAGCACTGGCAGGGACTTTTCTATCAAACCAGGGTGGGAGAAGTCAGCAGAGTATTGTAAGCAAAGAGAACTGTCTGCAAACAGGTCCAGGGGCCTAAGAGAGAAGAGCCTATGAGTCTGGGATAAGGGTGGCAAAAGGGTGAAGGGAAAAGGGGCAGGTTCGTGCCAGGTCACGTGGCCTCTGTTTGTGCTAAGGCCTTTGAGAAGAAATTGCCAAGAATTTACAGTCAAATCATGACTATTTTTTTTTTTTTGAGTTGGAGTTTCACTCTGTCGCCCAGATTGGAGTACAGCGGCCGCTCCCAGCCACCGCAGCCTCAACCCGCTGGGCTCCGGCGATCCTTCCGCCTCAGCCGTTCAAGTAGCTGGAACTACAGGCGCGCTACCACGCCCAGCTCATTTTTGATTTATTGTAGAGACGAGGTCTCGCCAAGTTGCCCAGGCGGGTCTCGAACCCACGGGCTCAGGCAGTCCACGCACCTCGGCCTCCCAAAGCGCGGGATGACAGGCTGAGCCACCGAGCCTGGCACAATGCTCATTCTTACTCCCAAGTCTCCGCTGGGACGGGGCTTCTTCACCACTATTAACATCTCCACTCCGGTGTCGGTATGCGCTGTCTCTAGACTAGTTTGGATTATTACATTAACCTCCCAATCACACACAAATCTCTCTCCACTGCACTCCAGTCTGGGCGATGGAGTGAGACATCAACTCAAAAAAAAAAAAAAGGAATGAGCATGTAAGAGCTGCTCTGAAGATTTCCATTTTCTATTCTGTAATATAACATGATAATGGTACCTACCTTGGGGTTGTTGAGAGAATTAAGTAAGCTAATCATATGTGTAAAAAATGTATGTAACAGAGACATATACTTATGAAAACAGTTCCTGGCACAGAGAACGAGGCCACGGGTTCATTTGATTTGCAGCCAGGAGGTTGCTGGTGACCACTCCGGGATCAGGGAGAAAGAGAAGCAGGTGTCATGAGTGAGAGTTAGACTGGAAAAGATGAAAGCAGAATGAATGTTCTTCAAGCAGGAGTGAGAGTAGGGAAGAGAGGCTCAGAGAGGCAAAGATGAGTTGGGGAGCACTTTTTTTTGAGTCAGGGTGTCACTTTGTCGCTCAGGCTCACAGCAACCTTGACCTCAATCCTTCTGCCTCAGCCTCCCGAGTAGCTGGGACCTACAGGCACGCCCCACCACACCCGGCTAATTTTTTTGTAGAGATGAAGTCTCGTTATGTTACCAAGTTGATCCTGAACTTCTGGACTCAAGTAATCCTCCTGCCTCAGTCTCCCAAAGTGCTAGGATTACAGGCATGAGCCACCATGCCTGGCCTGAGAAGCACTTTTTAAAAGAACAAACATTCATACATAGTGAAGTATGATATACAGAAAAGTACATAAAAGCAATTATACAACTCATTAAAACGAACTGCCACCTAGGTCAAGAAACAGGGCATTGCTATCCCCACTGCCTCCCTCCCCGGGGGTAAGCCCAACCAGGGGCAACTACTGACCCGACTTCAGGGTTATGGCTTCCTTGCCTTTCTTTATATCTTAACTAATAATGAATTCCCAAGCAGCTCTTCTGCCTGGTTTTGAACTTTATATAATAGAGACAAACAAAATGTAGCCTTTGTTTATTTTTAAAGTTTTATATGGAATTCAGCAAGATGAAATATTTTATATCTGTCTTTTTGCTTAACTTTCTTTTTCTGACATTCAGCCATCCAATTTCTTTTCTTTTCTTTCCCTTTTTTTTTTTTTTTTTTTGAGTTGAGGTCTCACTCGGTTTCCCAGACTGGAGTGTGATGGTACGATCGCAGCTCACTGCAACTTTGACCTGCTGGGCTCAGTCCATCCTCCTGCCTCAGCCTCCTGAGAGGCATGCACCACCATGCCCAACTAATTTTTTTTCTTTTTTGTAGACACGAGGTCACACTATGTTACTCTGGAATTGTACTTAGGAGTGGAATTGCTAGGACATTGAAATAAACATGTATTTTCAACTGTATTAATCATGTCAAATTGGCTTCTTAAACAATTTTATCAGTTTACACTCCCATCAGAAGAAAGCGTGTTCCTGTTTCTCCATATGCCCAGGCTAGTCTTGAACTCTTAGACTCAAGCAATCCTCCCACCTTAGCCTCCCAAAGTGCTGGGATTACAGGCGTGAGCCACTGCACGTGACCTCATCCAATTTCATTGATGCACAGTCTCTGTCGTATAACCATTCCACAACTGGTACATTTTACTGTTAGTGGACATTTGTGTCAAGTTTGGGGTTTTTTGGAGCTTCTCCAAATGGCAGAAGCACTAAAATGCATCACAACTGACGAGTTCAAAAAGTGTTTTGAGCAGAGGAAAAAGCATCTCAATAGGCGTATTGCATCAAATGGAGAGTACTTTCATGGTGACTGAAAGTAGGTCCCTCCTGGAGCATCTGTAATAAATGTACTCTGGGGTACATTAGGAGTGGAATTGATAGGTCATTGGAATAAACATATATCTTCAACTTTACTAATAATGTCAGATTGGTTTCTTAAATAATGTTACCAATTTACACGTCCATCAGAAAAATGTGTGTTCTTGTTTCTCCATGTCTTCATTGTGATTGAAATGGCTTTTTAATTTTAGCCATTCTGGTAGATGTGCAGCAGTATATTGTTGCAGTTTAATTTGTGTTTTCTCGTCATTGGTCACTAGATGCCAACTTTAGAAAATTTCTGCTCAAGTCTCTTGCCCATTTTCTCTGCTGGATTTTGCTTTTTTCTTATTGATTTGAAAGAGTTATTTAAATGCTTTTAGTAACAAGCTCTTTGTCAGTTATGATTTAGGCTAGGGCAACCTACCACTTTGAACTTGTCTTTCACTCTTTCACTCTTCTCTTTTTTTTTTCTTGAGTTGGAGTCTCACCTGTCATCCAGGCTGGAGTGCACTGGCACACTCATGGCCGCCGCAGCCTTGACCAACTGGACTCAGGTGATCCTTCCACTTCAGCCTTCCAAGTAGCTGAAACTACAGGCACAAGTCACCACTCCCGGCTAATTTTTTTATATATATTGTAGAGATGAGGTCTCGCCTAGTTGCCCAGGCTGGTCTCAAACCCGTGGGCTCAGGCAATCATCTCACCTTGGCCTCCCAAGGTGCTGGAATTATAGGCGTGAGCCACCATGCCCAGTCTGTCTTTCACTCTTTAATGGTGTCTTTTGGTGAAGAAAAGTTAATTATACAAGGGGGACCAACAGAAAAAAAAACCAGAATCATCTTTTGGAGGGCAAGCCCCTTGTATAGGCTTCTCCAACTAGATAAGTGTTCTAGGAATCCATCGGTATCACTGTACCAGCTAGCGTTGTTGTGAGAGGCTGCATTTGGCTTTGGTTAACTTTTTTTGTGGCAAACGGGTTCTTCCACCAGGACAATGCACCTGCCCACAAGCAGTTTTTGACCAAAAAACAGCATGATCCCGTGCCCCATCTTCTGTTCACCTGATCTTGCCCCAGTGACTTTTTTGTTTGTTTGCTTCCCTGATGAAAAAGTCCTCAAAGGGAAATGTTTTGCCAATGAGGAAGAGGTGAGACAAAAAATGGCAGAAGCGCTAAAAGGCATCAAAATTGACGAGTTTAAAAACCATTTTGAGCAGCAGAAAAAGCATCCGTAGTGTATTGCATCAAACAGAGAGTACTCTGAAGGTGACTAAAGTCAAAATATGTAAGAAGGGGGTTCCTCCTTGTACTGATCCTATTAGAAAAAAAGTTGTTTCTGTTTCAGAAATTTTTTTTTTTGGAGTTGAGGTCTCACGCTGTCACCCAGGCTGGAGGGCAGTGGCACACTCACGGCTACCGCAGCCTCAACCTGCTGGGCTCAGGCGATCCTTCTGCCTCAGCCTTCTTAGTAGCTGGAACTACAGGCACACGCTACCATGCCTGGCTAATTTTTTTTTTTTTTTTTTTTAATCATAGAGATGAGATCTCACTAAGTTGCCAGGGCTGGTCTTGAACCCGTAGGCTCAGGCAATCCTCTCACCTCGGCCTCCCAATGTGCTGGAATTATAGGCGTGAGCCACCGCGCCCGGCCTTGTTTAAGAAATATTTCCTACTCTGCAAAATCTTGAAGATACTCCCCCATGTTTTCTAAAAGCTTGTTATTTCTTTCGCATTTCTGATTCCCTTGAAATTGAGTTTAATGTATAAGGTGGGAGTCAAGTTTGTTTTTCCGCATGAGCATCTGATTATTTTAACATCAATTTTTTGTTTTGTTTTTTTGAGTTGGACTCTCACTCTGTCACCAAGGCTGGAGTGCAGTGGCACCCTCACGGCCACCGCAGCCTCAACTTGCTGGGCTTCAGGTGATCCTTCCGCCTCAACCTTCCAAGTAGCTGGAACTACAGGCATGTGCCACCACCCCTGGCTAATTTTTTTGTTTTATTATAGAGACAAGGTCTCTTCAAGTTGCCCAGGCTGGGCTTGAACCCCTGGGCTCAGGCAATCCTTTTGCCTCCTCCTTCCAAAGTGCTGGGATCACAGGCGTGAGCCGCTGCACCCGGCAGCGTCACTTTTTAAAATGACCATCTTTCCCCCACTTGACAAATATATTTGTCAACTGATTATATCTGGGAGAAGGCTTTTTTAGGCTAAGGCAACTAAAAGATTTTTCCAAACTCTAAGAAGGTGGAGAAGAAGCCAGAGAGGGAGAGATGACAGTTGCTAGCAGGAGAGATCAGACAAAGCCCAAAACTTCTAAAGGATTAAAATTCAGGCATGTTTTGGAAAGCGCACTTTTAATAAAGGGTGTGCTTTAGAATCTCAACACAAGTCTTGCGACAGGTAGCCCTCCGAGGCACGAGAGCCTACTTTGCTCTGAAGTCAGTTGGATGGGACCCACTTATGAAAGTCTTGAGAGGGCCGGGCTCGGTGGCTCAGCCTGTAATCCCAGCACTTTGGGAGGCCGAGGTGAGTGGATTGCCTGAGCCCGCAGGTTCGAGACCCGCCTGGGGAACTTGGCGAGACCTCATCTCTACAATAAATAAAAAAATTAGCCGGGTGTGGTAGCGCGTGCCTGTAGTTCCAGCTACTTGGAAGGCTGAGTGGAAGGATCACCAGAGCCCAGCAGGTCGAGGCCGCGGTGGCCGGGAGTGGCCACTGCACTCCAGTCTGGGTGACAGAGTGAGACCCCAACTCAAAGAAAAAGAAAGTCTTGAGAGGAGTAGCCTGGGGAAATGGGTCTTCCCCAGTACACGCATCCAGGATAGGCTGAGTTACTCCATGGTGAGTCAGCCAGGCAGGTTTGGAGAGTTAGTTAAAGGGAAGTCATAATTTGGGAGGTCATAGAAGTGTACGTTCCATTATGGATCCGGGCCTTCTGGAACATTGCCATAGACTTCTCAACCTGATACTCTGAATATAAAAGTTCTGGGGTTGGTAGTAATTATGCAAAATAAAGAGAAAGAGTATTATTTCTCCTGAACACGTTCATCTGGGAAGACAACACGAATCACACTCAAGTTATTGTGTAGTATATCACAAAGCTCAGGACAAACTTGGCTGATGCTTTTTTTTTTCTTTCACAGCTGAACCCAAACAGAAAATGCATAACAATAATTCGCTTTGGGGAAAGAGGTTAAAAAAAATACTCCCTATTCTTTCCTCAAAACTGCATGACCGTATCTAGACTTATTTCTGGGGGGAAAAAAATAGCTTGGGGGACTGTAAACCAAGTTACCTCCATGACTTCTCAGAGGGAAAGAATATGAGCATTTATTTTTTTCCCCGTCAAACATTCCTGAAGCAATTCCCATTAAAAGCTAGGAGACACCAACTCATCAGTGGCTAAAAGCATTGGAAAGAAAACAGAAAGCAATTAGTATGTAGATAAAGATACATTTTTGCTGAGGCTTAAGACAGAACTGTTTAGTAGAGCATCAGCCACATATGTAATTTTTTCTTTTTTAAGTTGGAATCTCACTCTGTCACTCAGGCTGGAGTGCAGTGGCACGCTCACTGCCACCCCAGTGTCGACCTGCTGGGCTTAGGCGATCCTTCCACCTCAGCCTTCCAAGTAGCTGGAACTACAGGTGTGCGCTACCACACCCACTTAATTTTTTATTTATTGTAGAGACGAGATCTCTCAAAGTTGCCCTGGCTGGTCTCAAACCCACAGGCTCAGCCAATCCACTCGCCTCGGCCTCCCAAAGTGCTGGGATTACAGGCTGAGCGACTGTGCCCGGCCTCACATATGTAATTTAAAATGTTTCTACTGGCCCGTTAAAATTTAAAATGAAGCAGGTATAACTCTCCAATGTGACATTATTAAAACTAATAAAATATTTTACATTTGCTTTATACCAAGGCTTTTAAATCTAGTGCATAATTTGCACTTCCAGTACATGTCAACTCTAATGCTAAATTTTATCAGAAATACTTGATCTGTGTTTTGATATCATAAATATGTACACTTGAAGAGAGTAGATTAAGAACCAAGTTGTGCTAAACTTACTTGAATGTTTTCCCATAAGTGAATCGAATCTATCATCCATTTTTAAATTTAAATAAATTAAATTAAATTCAGATCCTCAGTCATCCTAGTCACATTTCTAGTACTCAGTAACTGCTTGCTAATGGTGATTATTGTATTGGATGACTCGAGTAAGGTACATGGTTTTGGTTTGGGAGTTTACCAAAAAAAAAAAATTAAATTAATCTGATTATCCTTGCCCTTTAAGGACCTGACCACAGGTTTATCCCACAAAATTAAAATAAAGTAACAACCTTGAATTTATTTCTGTAAGATCAATAGTAATATCTCCTCTTGCATTCATTATTTTAGTTATTTATTTTGTATTTTCTTCCTCCTCCCCACCCCCCGAATGTATCTCTCCCCCCCCCCCCCCTTCTTTCTTT
>CAUYQG010037778.1:0-14729 GCA_963574415.1 Tarsius wallacei | reverse complement strand
CAAGTAGCTGGAATTACAGGCACACGCTACCACGCCCGACTAGTTTTTGATTTATTGTAGAGATGAGGTCTCACCAAGTTGCCCAGGTGGGTCTTGAACCCGCGGGCTCAGGCAATCCACTCACCTCAGCCTCCCAAGGCGCGGGATTACAAGCTGAGCCACCGAGCCCGGCTGCAGCATCTAATTTTTGAAGCACAAATGCATTTCGTGAATAAAATTTTGTCAGTGCATTTTCTTGAATTTTGATACTGCCATGAAGTCATAAAAAACATCAGACTTTTGCAGAAGAAACTGTTTCTTTAACTATTACAGTGACGGAATTTATAATTTTAAAAAAGGAGCATGAGTGACTTTTTTTGAGTTTTACATCATCGCTTTCTGAATGACTAGTCTAAATTTAGGGTGTTTATACATACAACATGTTTATAATTTGTGTACTGAATCTAAATGTTTATGAGTAGGTCAAGTTTCTACTGACGTTAGAATTTTATCAAGTTCCAGAATTGGGCCCATGGCGTTAACTCAAGCCTATTTATGATAGAATTGATTGATTACTTTAAACATTTTTGCCATGTTTGTTCATGGTGTTCATTTCCAAAGCTGGTAATAAATCTAGGGTGAGTAATAATTAGGGTGCCTGTCTGAAGTTCTTTATTAAATCAAAAAGGAAATCATTAATTTTATATTGTCCTTACACAACTACTAAGTAGGCTAAAATTTCTGTTTGTGGGAGTTTTATTTCTTTTACTTGATGCTTCCTTTTTCAAAAGCAAAATAGTTTTTACACCAAGCATTATTTGACATCATAGAAAATAAATAAATCTGGGAAAGGGCGGGGCACACCTCATCAACAAGGGTACCTGCACGATGAACATTTGTATACCTAACCCTGAACTGTACCCCACGTCATTAAAATTTTAAAAATGAAAAGAAAAAAAAAAATCAAATCAAATAGACTTCCTTAAAAAAAAAAAAAAAGAAAAGAAAAGAAATAAGTCTGACTGAGAAGGCTCTGGAAGTTTCCAAGGAAGAAAGATTCTAGAAGGCTTGAGGCCCTCACTTAAAACGTTAAAACTTGTAAGCATTGGAAAGAAGATTTCTAAAGCATTGAGCAGTTGTTATGAGAGGGCCTTTGGTCTCCATGAACTTTTATTTTCAACTCAGTGGGCAGAGTTTTTGAGGTCACTGTGGTTTGGGTAGGGGACCTTTTCAGAAATGCCAGGCTTTTAGAAAAAACACAGCTTTTCTTCTAATCAAGGCTTCGTTTTAAAGTTTGAAAACTTTGGTGTGATTAGAAGAATAAATTATTTCTCTGCTTGGTTGGGGTTTCCTCTGGGTGCCCAAGCTGCGGAGCATTCTCCACCTCAGCTACCCACAGGGCACCGCTGAGGAGGTGCTGGGAGTAGCCCAGACTTCGCCCCACGTGCTTACACCAGGTCAGTCTCCCAGCCTCATGTGTAGACTGACTGAGCCCTGAGCACTGCCCCAAAGCCCTGCAGAGCAAAGTAGTCCAGAGGGATTCCAGTCATGGATGATCCACAAACAAGGACTCCCTCTGGATCCTGTTTTCTTTGTCAAAGTTTTTCTTTTTCTTCCTTTTTTTTTCTTTTTGAGTCATAGTCTCACTCCGTTGCCCATGCTGGAGTGCAGTGGCACGCTCATGCCACCCCAGGTCGACCTGCTGGGCTCTGGTGATCCTTCTGCCTCAGCCTTCCAAGTAGTCAGAACTACAGGGCGTGCTACTGCGCCCGGCTTATTTTTGATTTATTGTAGAGACGAGGTCTCACCAAGTTGCCCGGGCTGGTCTCAAACCCACGGGCTCAGGCTATCCACTCGCCTCGGCCTCCCAAAGTCCTGGGATTACAGGCTGAGCCAATGAGCCAGGCATCAAAGTTTTTCTTGATATTGAGAAAGGGTTTTTTTTTTTTTTAAAGAAATGTAAATACCAAAGCTGTATGACTGTGGAGCAACACCTGAAGATACATGGACCATTTTGAGAAGGAGGGAAGATAGGAAAGAAGGGAGAGACAGAGGGAGGCTAGGAGACCCAAGGAAGGAAGGGATGAAAGGAGGAAACTACATCAAAATCACTTTGGTCACTGAAAGCAGGAGGACTTAATGAGTTATTTTCAAAATTATTTGTTTCTTTTTTTAATACAAGTGAGTCCCTTTTTCGAAATTGGATAGCAGATTAATAAAACGGATACTTTTTTCCCAGGCATTGAGCTAAATATGTATGCATGTTACCTCATTTAATTCACATGTTGAACCTATGACATTATTATCCCCACTTTACAGTCGAGGAAACTGAGATTTGGAAGGCCTGGTTAACATGTCCAGGCCAAACCACTAGTATCAAACCAAGATTTGAGCACAGATTACTCCGATTCCAAAGCCAAGCTGCCCCCTTGCCTCCTAAAAGCTGGAGCTAGAAGGAAGGAAGACCTTAGAGATGAACAGTCTAGCATATCTCCTACACCACATAAAGTTCAGGAGGTCAAGTCATTCCCTCATCCTGGTGGGAGACAGCAGCTCACACTGCTTTTCTTTGGAGCACACTGTCACGGGTGTCAGTGGGCGAATGGCTGCCGCTGGCATCGAGATGTGACTTTGGAAGCAGGCTGCTGCTGACTGAGAACGCCCACGGGCACCCCTTCCTACGTGGGCACCTCTGTGCAACATGTGCCTTTCATCTCAAGTCATTCTCAGAGCTTCTGAGTTCAACCTGCCACCACCACTGGGTCGATTGCTCCCTGCCTGTCAGTTACTTTAGCACATATGACACTTTACACACATCAAGGGCTTCATATCTATTTACTTACAGACGTGATGTCGCTTAAAATAGGTTCAACATACAAACCTTGCTGTTAAAATAACAGCGCATTTCATTGGCATAGCATGTTGCAGTTTGTAATTACAAATGGAATCATTAACAGGTCTGAAATCTGGCAGGCCTGGCGAGAATTGGTTTTGCCATGGACTGGATATATGAACTCAGCAAATTATGTAACCTCTCTGAGCCTCAGTTTGCTTGTCAGTAAAATGGGCTATTCAAGTACCCACCTCTTAGGGTATTGTGAGGATTAAATAAGTAATCATGTAAAGGGATCAGCACAGGACTCGGCACCTTGTAAAAACTCAGTGATCAGAAGGTGCTTTGAGCGTCATTTGCTCCTCCTTGCGTTCCCCTAGTGGTTTCCAAGACTTTCCACCAACACACAAGGACCACGTAGGCAAAGAAATCAAAATGTTATAAACCATCTTCTTCCATTTGGTTCAGTCTTTTGAGATGCTACCTCATAAACTGTGAGCTATCTTTCACCTGGTGGCACTGAAGTTCAGTGGGAGTCAGTCTCATGCATCGGAAAATATGGCGGGGGAGTCTCCAAACTGAGGCTCATTATGGCACCAAAGCCGATCCTGCTTTGTTTAAACCAGGCCACCTCCTCACCAACTAAAGGCCTGTTGTCCTAAGGAAGGGTCCTTTCCACCTTCATTTGATGTGTTTCTCAAGATTTCCACCTATGTCATTGTCACCTGTGCTTAGCACAGTGCATCGTGTCTCCTGGAGTGTCTTGCACACAGTTAGTGCCTGACTGATACGTACTTAATAGATAAATCAATATAGTATTGCAAAGGATGCTGCATGTCTTTCCATGTTTTCTTGGAAGACTGGCTCAAGGCTTCATGCAAACAAGTACTTGATAAGTGAACTACAATGATCCCCTCCTATGCACCAGGCATGGTTTTGGCCTTCATTCATTCATTTCTCCCCCCGCCCCCCTTTCTATACTTTCTTCCACTCCTTATTCCGGGCCAGGCACTGTCCTAAGTCCAGGGAATAGTGGGCAAATAAGGAACAGTCAGCTCGTAAGGAGCTTATATTATTTCACCTAATCCTCATAATAACCTCACGGGGTAGAATTTTTTTAATAGGAAGGAAATTGAGGCCCATGAGTCTAAGTAATTTGCCCAGGGTTGCAACTGTAAGGGGAGGATTAGAATTAGCGTCTTTCTGGCTTCTAAGGCCATGTTCTTTCTGTTATACTAGGAGATCCAAGAATCAAACAGGAAAGGTGTTATCAGGGAGGGATTAAAGTAGGATTCCTCAAGGGTGGGTGATATAAAAATTAGATGAGCTAAGACCCGCCGTGCTTATCATGTAACACTTTCTGTGCCTTATCACTTCGTTCTCATACAAACACCATGAGGTGTTATTGATACTACCTCCATTTTGCACGTGGAGAAATCAAGGCTCAAGGAGGATGAATCTCTTGTCCAAGGTCACACAGCAAGGAAGTCAGACTTCAGTCAGTTCAGTTCCACAGTGCATGGTCTTAACGATTACACTGCCATTCTTAAGAAAAATAAAGAAAAAATGTGCCTCTGTCATAAACAGCTCCCTGAGAATTATCATGGTT
Source organism: Tarsius wallacei (assembly GCA_963574415.1). Classification (NCBI taxonomy): domain Eukaryota; kingdom Metazoa; phylum Chordata; class Mammalia; order Primates; family Tarsiidae; genus Tarsius; species Tarsius wallacei. The sequence continues at coordinate 10,308 of CAUYQG010037778.1, read as the reverse complement.
CCGTGTCTCTAGAACTTGCGTGGGTCCAGGCACTACGCTAAGAGCTTTGCATGCATTTGTTCACTTAAATCTCACACCATCAAGATGAAATAGACAGATTATTATTATGCACGTTATGCCTAAGGGGACACTGAGGCTTAGAGGAGCTCATGTGCCGCACGTCATTGATCTCGCAGGTAATAAGGCTGGATTTCAGACAATTCATTTGCTTTCTTTTTCTTCTCATAAGTGGCTCTCAGGAAATTATTCAAAAGAAAGAAAAAAATGTAGGCCAGGCTCAGTGGCTCAACCTGTCATCCCAGCACTTTGGGGGGCCAAGGCAAGTGGATTGCCTGAGCCCGCGGGTTCAAGACCAGCCCGGGCAACTTGGAGAGACCTCGTCTCTACAATCAAATAAAAAATAGCCAGGCATGGTAGCGTGCGCCTGTAGTTCCAGCTACTCAGAAGGCTGAGGCAGAAGGATCGCTGGAGCCCAGAAGGTCGATGCTGGAGTGGCCGTGAGCATGCGTGCCACTGCACCCCAGCCTGGGTGAAGGAGTGAGACTCCAACTCAAAAAAAAAAAAAAAAAAAAAAACCAACCTAGAATAAACTTAGTTAAAAAAAAAAAAGAAAGAAAAAATGATATGCACCAAGTCCATTAAAATGTTATTGAAAATAGGAATATTTGCTCAATGGGACATCAGTATTTCAAACAATGATGAATTTCAAGATTGTAGCAACATAGGAAAAATCTGCATGATAATAGATAGAGTGTTAAGAGAAAAAAGGAATAGAAATGGTATGTTCCTGGGGTCACAGTTTATGTGTGTGCATATATGGACACGAGACTCAGGACAACACAGAAAAAGTAGCTCCCAGGTTAGAGGGGTGGGATGATGGCAAATATGTTTCTCTTTCCAACATTTAAAAATCTAATATCTATGATAGATTAACACAGGAAGGAAAAAAGCATTTTGTGTTAGAGAAAGATGCCACGGTGGTTTAACTAGCTAGGTTGAACTCTGGGTCCTGTAGCCAGGAGAACCTAGCTCTTGAGGTTTTGAGGAAATCCACATCCCCTAACAAAGCGTGTGAGAAGAAATTCAGAAGAGGCTGAAAAACCCCAAAAAACTAGAGGAGGCAATGACATCAAGAATTGAATCATCTCAGATGCTGTATAGAGTGAGTAGCCTTGCCTTCAATAATTCTTTTCATATTTTTAGATGTTTTCATAATATTATAATAAAAGAAATAGAAGCAAATAAAAAGTCTGCTGACATTAGGTAGTAGTAGGCATGTCTCCCTCAAAAGTTGAGAGAAAATGAAAGTTTTACAGTCTGGTCATACGGTAATGTACATCAACACTGGTGTTCCCAGGGAGATTTTCAGAGTGGAGATCTGATTTTCCATGGAGTTTATCTTTGACAGGAGATGGCACCGAACACCTCAGTTTAATTCTCTCTAATCTTTAGAGACTGTTGGAGAGTTCGTGATCTGTGAACAGACAGTACTGGTGCATCCTTGAGGCTTTCCTCATTAATTTTTTTTCCTTGCACATTGTAAATAAGGACTCCTTAATTCACTTCTTTGTCCTTAAACTCCTTTAGAGTTTGATATAGCGAGTTTTCCTGAAATGAGAAGGGGCAGTAACATTACTGAGTACCTATTTGTGTTTGGTGTTACGTTCAACACTACTTAGTACTCCCGATGAGGCTTTAAAGCATATGTATTATAGGTATTATCACACAGGTTCATGGACAGGTTCAAGTCAGATTTAGTCCTGGCTCAGTGGCCTCCTGGCTGTGTGATGCTGGTAAAGTCATTGCTGTAATGATGATGTGGATGGAGATGATGGTGCCTGCTTTGGGAGGCCACATTCCAGGAGAACGTGATGAGTGTCACCTCAGGTCACCTGCACTATGCTGTGATTGAGACTCTAGCTGATGAGGAAGAGACACGGAGACACGGGTCATGTGAATTAGCTGGAAAGTGAACGGAGTTAACCAGAATGAGGGTGCAATTCTTATCTTTTCTCATCCACATCTTTTTCTTTTTTTTCTTCACTGCATCCATCCAGTTCAGGCCTCTAAGACTTCATTTGCCTATAATAGCCTCCTGCAGAGGGGATCATTAAGGTCCGGTTTGCCTGAGTTTTCCATCTCAAAAGGATCCAGGTTTGGATGACTGGTGAAATAGTCCACCTACACCATGGCCTCCTGCTTGCATTCTCTCCCCTCTGAGGTGTGTTTGGCACCAGATGGAGCAGCCTACGGGGCTGCTTGGCTTATGCCCCACTCTACTCAAAAACGTGCAGAGGTTCCCGATCACCTACTGAATAAAATCCAGACTCCTTGACGTAGCACTGAGGGCAGGAGCAAGGTTTGCATCTGAGCATGCTCCCTAGCATCTCCGAGAGCGCTGGTCAGACAGGATAGTCTCATAAACACGTGCTGAATGAATACCTGAACACACGTGTGCAGTTGTGCTTAGGCTGCTTGTCTGTTTCTTGAACGTATCCCTCTTCTATCTGCTCCTGGGACTTTGCACATACCGTTCCTTTTGCCAGGAACACTCTTCCTCCCTCTGTACCTGGTGCACGCCTTCTCGTTCTCCAGCTGTCAGTTTCATGCTACTTCCAAGAAGCTTCCGGGCTCTCCCAGATCAGTTCTGGCCTCCCTTATTCTCTCTCCCGTGGCACTCTCGGTCATTACATCTCTATTTGTGTGATTATTTGTGGCTGACTCCCACACTAAGCTGTAACCCTCCATGAAGATGGAGGCTGTCTTGTCGAGCCTGTATCCCTCCTGTGTAGCCAGCCAAGACACGGTACCCCCAAAATAGCTGAATGGTGGGATGAATGAAGGGTGGGATGAATGAATGCACGTCCCCAAGTAGCTGCCCTCTCTGAGCCTTGCAGTTTGTGTTGCGTGTTAAAGCCCTCCGATTTTTTAGCGCGCTTGGAATCAATGTGAAGTGCTTAGGAGTAACAGCAAGTCCCTGCAGGCTTCAGGCCCACCCCAACTTTCTGACCTCACTTCCTGTACCAACCGCGCCGGTCTCCTGGCGTCTCCTCACACATCCCAAGCCCACCCAGAACTTTGTGCTCCATCTCCCCCTCAGAGAGACCTTCAGTGTCCCCGCTTCCGTGGCACCCCAATCTCTCTGTATCCCATTTCATGGCTATATTTTCTTCACAGCACTTGTTGCTGTGACAGTCATCCTGCTCATTTGTCTCCGTCCGTCTCCGCCGCAGAATATAAGCTCCCTGAGAACAGGGACCTTGTCAGCTGTGTTCACCCCCAGCCCCTCAGAGCCTGGCAAACAGTAGGCGCTAAATTAATATTTGGTGAGCAAGGGAAGGGATACAAGCAGAGGCTGGGTGGAGCTGTCCCTTTGGAGGCGGGGCAGAGTCCCTTCCTGGAACTCAGCGGCCCCTGGGGCAGGGCCTGTGGCGTCGCCATGGCAACCCACTGACCTGGAGGCATCCCTTGGAGAGGCCACAGCTGCTGGCCTCCTGGGGCCAGACTTCCCACACTCCTGGGTGTCACCGGCAGAGCCAGGGGAGAAAGAAAGAGGGGCTGAGGGCGAATGATCAAGAGGAGAGCATACCCCCACGCCGGAGGCAGCAGGGGCAGGCCTTGTCATCGGCATGGTTCCACTGGTAATGATCAGGGCCCAGGGAGGGGAGATCGGGGCACACTTGGCACCCCCAAAGGGACCTTGGTAGCTGCGAATGTGGCATGTCAACTCTTTTATGTAGCATTTCAAAAGCTGCAGGTTCCTAAAATAGGCCCCAGCACAGTGCCCTCCGAAAGACTGTTGATACGATGTATGAATAACATCATCTATTATACTCAGTGACACTTTCTAAGTCTGGCGGCATTTTCTTCAGGTACTGGATCAGTCGAGACCTCCCTTTTCTCACCCAGTTCCTCAGAAACAAAACTTGACGTGTTCACTCCCCCACTGCTTAAAAATCACGGCTGGTTCCCAGCTGCCTGCAGACTGCGTGGCCCGGCTGGTGGACGAGGTCTTTGCAATCTGCTCCCACCTGTCTCCCACCGCTCCTGGGGTCATGGGTTGGTGAACTCTTCACCTTTCCCAGAACCCACCAGGCCTTTCACAATTTTGTGCTTTTGTCCTGACGGAGGTCCCCTTGCCCAAAATGCCCTGCTTTCCCCTTGTTCTGATTGGTGCCGAATCCTTTAAGGACCAGTTGAAATGCCACCCCCTCTGTGAAGCAGCCAGGCGAGCTGGAAGTGCTTCTCTCTGTGCCCCACGATATCTTATTAAATACCAAACGCACTCCTGGTGACCTACCTGCTTAGGAAGGGCGGTGTGCCACAGTGAGTGCATACACGCCAGACCTGGCCTGGCTCAGTCACCATCTAGCTGGGTGACCTAGTTCATTAGCTTCTCTGAGTCTCAGTTTCCTCCTTGCAAATTGGAGCTAATAAATCTGCTTCTGCTGCTGTGAGGAGTAGAGATGAGGCATGTGAAGCGGGGTGACCAGTGTGAGAGGCTACTTGATAAATGCTAGATATCACCACCACCAGGCATCTGTCCCTGTTGTCAGTCAGCTGTGAGCTCCTGATGGATGGAGACCATGCCTTCCTCGTTTTTCTATGGCCCCTAAAGTCAAGCGCATGAAGTGGTTTACCTGTATTATTTCAGCTAATCTTTGGAGAAATCTGGTAGGCAGGGATTCAGGAAGCTTTAGGAACCATCCCAATGTTACATAACCAGCATGTGGCCAGGCTGGGATTTGAAACCCTGTTGTTCTAACTCTAAACCTCACGTTCTTCCAAGCCGGCCTCTGTCTTCCCTTTTGTCTGTGCTGTCTCCTCCTTGGTCACTCCGTATCAGCCACCAGGGCCTTCTTGTCATTGCTCAAACCAGTCAAGCATGTTCCTGCCTTGGGGCCTTTGCCCTTGTGGTCCCCTGTCTCTGAATCTTGGACAGCCTTGCTCCCTCCCCACATTCAGTGTCTGCTCACAGGCTGGTGGGGCATCCCCCCATCGTCCACTGTCTGCTCCTTATCCTTCTTTACTTTTCTTCATCACAGCCATCACTACCAGTCATGTGCCCGACGCCATTCTAGGCTCTTGGAGACAAGGTGCTGAACAAGCAGACAAGGTTGTCAGAACTTACATTTAAAGGGTAGGAAACACAAATGATTAAAAAAGGAATAAATGAACAAACAAGTTACTTGTAGGTCTTGGGAAGCTGGTCCAGCAGAGGTATCCTGTGTCATAGATGAGAGTCCCTTCGAATGACTTTTGTTCATCTCTTCTGTTTGAATTTTACATTGGTGGTGCTTATTTGCAAAATGGCTGCATGGATAATCTAAGAGATCCCTGTCAATGTGCTCTGTAAACTTTAAGCTTTGGTAACCATCTTCATCGGCTCCTACTGGCAGATCAGCACGTGTCTGTGAAGCACCACTCTGAAACTTGACCTGCCTTTGATGTGCAGAGTCGTCAGTGAGGCTACTTCCCAGTTGTTCTTTCCTGCTGCAAAGGGAAGAGAAACCTAGTAGCCACAGATGGCTCTACTCAATCTCATTGCATGAACCTGAGAAAATCACATCAGATTGGGGTTTCCAGATCTTCAATCTAAAGTGAAGAGGCAGGAAGATCTGCCTCTAAGGAATATTGGTTATTAAACTGCCTGTGAAAAGTGAAAACCCACACACATTATGAGCATCCGTCTTCCTGCCCATAATCCCTAATGAATCAGGTAAAGAGATGCTTCACAGCCCAGGAGCCTACACACACAGCCATTGGTAAATTCTTTTGGGCACTTAGCACAAGCATGGTCCTTACTAAAATGTCAGATGATTTTTATGAATCAAGAATGAGGCAACTGGGAACAGGAAGTTATCCAAGTATGAATTGTGCTCCCTTCTTCTGTGTCCCTGGGGTCCCCAGAACACAATGCCAGTATCGCATTGCTGATCACAGTCTGCCTTGCTTTAGAACTTTTGCCTCAAGCCTAAGTTTTCATATCTAGAAATAGAGATATTGAAACATACCTTATCATATTTGTTTAGAGGTTCAATTTAGACAATGTATGTAAAAATGTCTTGCATAGTACTTGACACACAGTAGGACCTTAATATTGCTTTAGAAACAAGTAATGCGTTCAGCAACACATAAAGGTATTTACTGTGTAGCATCTATGGGGCCAGCCACTGGGGGCAAGATAGTGAACAAAAGTGACAGGGTTCCACTCTCGTGAGCTCAGTAGCACCTGTCCTGCTTTCTAGATGGCAACTTGAGGGCAGAAGCCGGTCTTATCCATGCTTATATCACTCACAGCTTCTCTTTAGCCCAGCTTCTTGCATCTAGAAGGCAAAAAATAAATGTGTGTTGAATTTTGCTTTATTTGGAAAGTCGCCTTTGATGTATTATACTTTTTCATGCCTTATGTGGTAAAAAAGAAAATAATTAGGAAATTCTATAGATATGTGGATGTATTACTTATATACTATGCATTCTTTGACATGTGTGTCACTAATGTAACGTTTATTTAGGCCAGTCTATAGGAAAAACTTTATAGCAGGCACTAGTGGAGAGTCCAAAGATGGAATAAAATGGGCTCCATTCCTAAGATGTTTAAATTCTAAACCGAAGAACCTGCTATGTAAGACAAAGGCTAACAAATATGTAAATGAATTTAGCAGAAATTGTAACGTATAAGTAGAGTTTTAGCAAAAGTTCGAATACAACGCATACTGAGAATAATGCTGTGATATTGGCACTGTGTTCTGGGGACAGCATGGGACATAGCAGAGAGAGTTCAGTTCACATTTGGAGGGAGCATTGTGGCTATGAGCTTTGTTTGGAAGCTGGCCTTTTCTCTTACTAGTTAGGTGATTTTGGACAAGTCATCTAATCTCTCTAAGCCTCAGTTTTCTTATATCTAAAATGTGCCTATTAATAGCCCCTGCCTTACAGAGTTGTAATGGAAATTAAGTATGACGATATATGTAATGCATTTATATAATGCCTGGCCCATAATAAGGGCTCAATATATAGTGGCCTTTATTATTATAGAATCCATAATTTATAAGTCAATAAGGTAGAAGTACAGTGTTTTATTCAAAATTCAGTATTATACGTCATTCTGGTCAAGTAATTTTCTGACCTCTGCATGACAAAATCCACTGTTAAAAACACTTTTAAAGTACATAGAGTTGACTTCAGTTAACCTAAACAGAAACTTTCCAGTTACATGAAGCAACCTAACTTATGGGACATGAGTCGCAGATGCCACTGCTAAGGCCCCACTAGGGAAGAAGACAAAGGTCAAGGTGGATTCAAGGCCCAAAGCCTGTTTGGATATTTTAGAGTGTTGCATCCATATAGTCTGGAATGCAAGACGCTTGAATGCTTGAGAACTCCAGATGTCCGGAACACCAGAGGTGATGACTTTGCCATACTTGTCACTACTCAGGCCACCATCTGAACCCTAAGGGCTTATTCTGGGTACCATGTGTTCACATGGACATTGATTAATGAGAAGAAATCCAGAAGCAGGTGGACTGAAGGGCAAAGAAGTAGGAACAACTTCTCCCAAGAAAGAGCTGAAACAAAGTGGGTTCTTCAACCAGAAATATGAAGACATAATGGCCATCTTCCCATGTCTGCCATGTGTCAGTAAGATCAATCTTATTCTGGGTTGTCCCAGGGAGCAGAGCTGGGTAGCAGAGTGGTTCTAGGCATAGGCCGTGGGTCAGAGAGACCTGAGTGGGTGCAATGGGTGGTGGAAAGAGTAACTTGGTGGGATGTTGTCTCTCTTGTTTTTCATGGCATGTCCTGCCTTCTCCCCCTTCTTGTTCCCTTGCTTCCAGGTCTCTCCAGTGTGGGTTTGCACAGGATGGAGGAGACATGCAGGTGTCAGGAGAGTTCTTCCTTGGCTTGAATTCTTGTGGATGGGTGCTGTGCTCTCTTGCCCCCCTTGATCATTAGAGCCAGCTTCTCTCCGGAACGGTACCATGAATTCTTCAGAAAGCGTCCCACCAATCACTGGGGGTTCTCACCTGCAAGAACAGACCCTTCTAAGGATTCTGATTCTTAACAGGCCTGATCCTGGCACAGGCCAATGGGCGAGAAGGAGAGTGTTTTCCTTAGTTCCCGCTTCTGATGAAAGAGGGATGGGGTGTGATGTGAGTGTGTGTGTGTGTGCCCACACACGTGTGAGAGTTACTGGCATGGGCACCTATCTAGGGAGACCAGAGGCTGACCTGGAACAATGGACGTCACTTTGGGTGGTGTGGTTTGGCGGAGATAGAGGCTGCAAACTACGGTAGATGCCATCCAAAATCAGTCATGGCTCTTGCCAGGGAAAACGGACTGGAAGGGGAGAGAAGATCTGAGTGGGACCTTCGGGTGAATCCTGAGATTCTGGAGATCTGTAACCAGATGTGCTTTGGATACAATGTAATGATACACACCCACCTGGTGCCTGCCAGCTTCGAAAACGATTTCTTTCTACAAGCTGTTTGTTTCTACATTTCGCATTTGATATCTGGAAACGGTAGCATTTTAATGTCTTGCATTTCTCTGCTTCTCAAGATTTCCTCAGAAATACCAGACTTCCGTATCCCCTTAACAAGCTGGCCCTTGTTCTTCCCCTTGGATATCTTCCCCTACTTATTGACAGTTTTGGAAACAGCTTTTAAAAGAACAGTTTGGTGGGACATAAAATATGAATCAAAACAAAAACCCAACATTTCCTCTGCTGTTTGCCTTGGCTTTCTCTCTCTCTGCACAGCCTTCCCGTCAGCGTGGCTTCTTTCTACAATACGTAACCCACAGTGTTAACTGATGATCTTTCCCTTGGCTCTTTGAATTATGGGGAGTCACATTACTTAATCCCTCTAAGCTTCAATTGCTTTCTAGAAAAAATAGAGATTAGAAAGTTGTTGTGGTGGCTCAATGAGATAACATATGTAGGGGCCTGGCACATTCAGATAGGCGTTCGATGAATGCCAGCTCTCATGCCACAAAGGCAACAGGAGACCATACTGTTCAAAAGCCTATCGCCCTAAGTGTAGTCAGTTCTGCTATAACGCCCTGTATGCTTTCCTAAAAATCACCGTGTAAGGCAAAATTGCCCATTAAAAACCAGAGTTTACTGGAAAAGTAAGCTTAAGTGCACAATACTTGAAAACGTTGTCAGTGACCCATAAAAAAAATGGAAACCTAGTTTAAAAATAACAGTTTTGCACATGTTAAATGGTTAAGAAATATGCAAATACAATAAAGATGGCAACCTATCTGCACCAAACGACACCACCAAAAGCAACATCCATTGTTCCAGGTCAGCCTCTGGTCTCCCTAGATGGGTGCACATGCCAGTAACTCTCACACGTGTGTGGGCACACACACACTCACATCACACCCCATCCCCCTTTCATCAGAAGCGGGAACTAAGGAAAACACTCTCCTTCTCACCCATTGGCCTGTGCCAGGATCAGGCCTGTTAAGAATCAGAATCCTTAGAGGGGCGTGTTCTTGTAGTTGAGAACCCCCAGTGATTGGTGGGACACTTCCTGAAGAAATAAAGATGGAAAAGAAATTTGCAAATACAATAAAGAAATAAAGATGGAAAAGACCTGAAGATGCTTTTGGAAGCTGGTGTAGGGAGGGTTGCAGCCTGTGAGTTATTATGAAGTGGGTAGGTGCGACTCATAACGTGTGGTGAAGCCAAGTAGATGGTAGATGGTGAGGTATGAATGTATGTGAGGTTTGCATATTTTTATTGGCTCCTATCAACCAGTTGCAGTTTTCTGCATTTACCTAATGTTTCTTACAGATGAAATAAAACATGAGGAAACACATAGTTTGCACTCTGCTCAAGTTATTCCCTAGTGTATCACTTGCATTGGGACACATTCATTTTTTTCCAAAACAGGCATTGTAGCAGAGCTGACTGTACATAGCTGAAGTTGTTGAATGAATGATTAAATGAATGCATGGTGCTGCATTATTCTACATGGTGAAAAACACATCTGGATCCCTTGAAACTGGATTTTTATTTATTTTTATTTATTTATTTTTTTGAGTTGGAGTCTCACTCCGTCGCCCAGACTGGAGTGCAATGGCCGCTCCGGGCAGCCTCGACCTGCTGGGCTCCGGCGATCCTTCCGCCTCAGCCTTCCGAGTAGCCGGAATTACAGGCGTGCGCTACCATGCCTGGCTGATTTTTTTATTTATTGTAGAGACGAGGTCTCGCCAAGTTGCCCAGGCGGGTCTCGAACCCGCGGGCTCAGGCAATCCACTCACCTCAGCCTCCCAAGGCGCGGGATTACAGGCTGAGCC
>CAUYQG010037777.1:0-13177 GCA_963574415.1 Tarsius wallacei | reverse complement strand
CTGAGTATCAGGTGAGAGCTCTGGGGCCCCAAGTCCGCCCACGTACATAACCAAACACGCACATGAGGTGTATTGAGTAAGGTTGGAAATCGATTGACTTCGGATTGCATCCTAAATACGGGTTTCAATAAATTGTACTGTGATCAGAATCGACCGCCCCCGCCTCCCCTTCCCTAATTTCCACCAGGACCCGGGTCCAGCGGGTCCGATTCTGCGACCCTCAGTGGGACCCGGGAGCCTGCATTTTGAAACTTTTCTCCGAGGAGGGGGTGCGGGGTGGGGGTGGGGATCACACCCTGGGCGCGTCTGCAAGAACTCGGGCTGCGACCTTTGGTCCAGTTAGAACAGTGACAGGGGACCGCCGCCCTGCGAGGACTCGTAGCCTGACAGAGAACTTGGGGGTCAGACTCGCCGCGGCGTGCAGGGCGCAGACCGGGAGTGTCTAAAACAAAATAATCCAGGCTGGAAATGGCCTGGCGAGGGTTCCATCGGATAAAGGCGTGCGCTTTCCATGCATGAACAAATACTTGAACTCAGTGCGGAGGAGGAATGAAGAGAACCCAAGTGGCTCAGCTACTAGGAAGGGGGTGTTTGCAGTAAGATCCAACGTTGCAGATACTGCGTGACGCATACAATTCATTCACTGGGTGAACAAATTGGAAGCGCGGAGGATTCATTATTAAATAAAGGTGAAAGGGCCGGAAAATTAGCTAATTGCAACATCGTTGTAAAGTATTCTGAGATGCAATGAAAGCTGGGAGAGAAAAATGCTTTCTCTTCCTGGGGAGGTTCGGGAAGGCCTAACAGAGAAGGTGATTTTCTTTAAGACACATATATTGTACTTTTCTAAACTCTTTCCTGGAACGTCCTAAGACAATGACCCTCGAACTTTTTGGTGATAGGACTCCTTTACGCTCTTAAAATTAAAGGGCCCCAAAGATCTTTTGCTTATGTAGGTTATATCTATCTACCTAAATATCAATATGTATCTACAAAACTGAGAAACCTTACAAATATTTAGTTCATTTAAAAATAACAATAATAAGCTCAATACATGTTAAAACAAATAACATTTTAAATGAAAAATATATTTTCCTAAACAAACAGCTAATAAGTGAAAAGGTGGCATTGTTTTACATTTTTGCAAATCCCTTAATGTCTGGCTTAATAGAAAACAGCCAGATTCTCTTATCTGCTTCTGTGTTGTCTATTGAAGTAAGTTACTTTAATCGAAGTATGGGAAGAAAATCTCCCCTCACAGAGAATATTGGAAAGGGGGAGACGAGAAGGACCTTCTGAATGTGCCAATGACTACAGTTTTATTGTAACCGGCTTCTTAAACTTTAATGTGTATATGAGTTACTTGGGGATCTTGTTAAAGTATGGATTCTGATTCAGTAGGTCTGGGTTGAGGCCTGACACTGTGTATTTATAAACAGCTCCCAGATGTTGAGGAATGTGCTGGTGTTTTTAAAATGTTAAATGGGGCTTTTAAAAAAATTATAGTCTTGCTGGTAAGATTAGTAGCAGCTGGGGGGGAAAGGCCACTTTTTTTCAGTACAGGTTTCTTTGTATTTAGACTAAAACGTACAAGTTTCAACAAACTTGCTAGCAGGTGTTGATTTTCTTCCTTCTATATATTCTCTCGACCACCTTTGGCTGACCTGGAAGTGTTTATTCTTTTGACTTTTTTTTTTTTTTTTTTTTTGCTTTCCTGTGTCTTAGTGTATTTTACTTAGAAATATTCCAAAGAGTTCTTTAACACAACATTTTAAGATCCAGGCCTACTTGAGTATAAATCCCAGCACTAACATTCACTTATTATGTTGGCAAATGATTCAGTGTCTTACAGTCCCAGTTCCCCAGTCTCAGCATATTTTTTTTTTCCTCTGAGGAAAGATCTCAAGTATGGAAAATCTATTTGGGCAAATATGTGCTTCATAGTTTTATTCTATGAGCAAGAAATTAGAGCCAATCGTTTCAATGATAAGGGATCAAGTAAATTTCAGTTTATTTGCTGCCACATGGCAGTGATCTGCAAGGCCTCCTGCGTGTCCTGGTCCCCTGTTCCCTTTGACCTCATCTCCTACTCTTGCCCTTACTCAGTCCATGCAAGCCACACCGGGCTTGTTTGCTCTTTTTTCAGAACACATCAGACCTATAGCCTTTGCTCTAGTTGTTCTTTTGCTCTAAAGTTTTTTTTTATAGAAACATGCTTGGCATACTGTCGCCTTGAATGGTTGGCTCAGACCTCACCTTTCGAGTTTAACCTACCCTGACTACACTGTTTAGTATTGCAGCTGCTGTTCCCGCCTAGTCCCGGACACACACCCCTGATCCATTCTCTACTCTTCTTTTTCAATAGAACTTATCACCTTCTAAGCTATATCATTTGTTTCTTTACTGTGTTTATGATTTGGATGGAGTGGGGAAGAGAGAGAGATTGACAGGAGACTGACTTCCTCTTCTTATAAGGTCTCCAATTTTATCAGATTAAGACCCCACCCTTTTAGCCTCATTTAGTTAAAAACACTACCTCCAAATCCAATCACCCTGAGGGTTAGGGCTTCATCCTATGAATTTTGAAGAAACACAGTTTGGTCATTAGCATTAAGCAAAGATACATACACCAAACTAATAAACTAAATAAAATAATCCATGTCAGGGGGACAAAAAGGTTGAAACCATCTACATGTCAACAAACAAGACTGATTCAGTAATAATGGTATGTTACCCAGACTGAATGTAATCTTTAAAAATAGTAATCAGCAGCCACCAGGTTTGCTCTCCGGCTGGGCTGCCCTGGGTACAGAAAGGCCGGGCTCCCTCCCACCGGGGCTTCTCCTGCACTAGAGTGCCCACCTCACGCTCCTCTGGGCCGGGCCTGTCCGCCAGGAAGATGTGAAAGATGCCAGTTCCACTCTGAGTCGTGGGAAGCGCATTGCTCTGGGTCCTGGCACAGAGAATCAGCACAGCCGGGCCAGAAGATGACCTTGTGACCCCCAGGTGGGGATGAGGACACTTTGCCCCAAGGTGCAGAGGAAGATGTGGTGACCCAAGGAGCCCATGAAGAGTCCTACAAGTCTCCTGGCTTGACAACTCTGGTGGCAACAAGCACCAAGTGTGTAACAGATGTTTCCACGGAGGACTGGCCAACTCCAGAAAGCACAGTGCATGCCCAGGAAGAAAGCCAGAGCACCACAGCTCCAAAAGTGACAACTAGTCAGTCAGTCTATGGAGAAAATGGATGGAGAAACACATACAAATGATAATTAGTAAGACTTTATGACTATGTTGTGATGTTTACTTAAAAACTGTGAAAACAGACCCTTTAAGTCTACTTCGGTTAGTTACAATAAATAGGTCTTTTCTAGCTAAATACTAGAAAAAAAAACCAATCCAACTAAGGAAGAGAGAAACCTACATCAGAATGTGATACAAAACAAAAATAAAAATCTTTTGACAATATTTGAATATATGATAAGACAGTTTTTAGATGTGAGCTTGAAAATATACAAGGTGTTGCATAGATGTTCAAAATTTCTTTCAGGGGTACCTCAGAAGGAAAAAAAAGCTGAAGACCATTGAACTAACAAAACTATAGAACAGTCTTATTTTGGGGTACCTCAGAAGGAAAAAAAAGCTGAGGACAATTGAACTAACAACTATAGAACAGTATTATTTTAAGCTTGTTATGCATGTTGGAGGGGTGTAATGAGCATGGGTCTTGAATAATTCCATATGAAGTCTTACAAAAATTGGTGAGTATTTTGATTTACACCCAGATGGGCTCTGTAATGTGGCAATGACATCAACACAGTTTACATCTTATACACCTGCCATTTGAAATTGTGATTCTGGATAAAATACTAATTATGGAAGGTTTGCATTATTGTAAACATTGTACATGACATGAAAAATTATCGTATTATTCCATAATACTATCTGAATTTTTACCTTCAATGCACATGTCCCATGTGACAACATATCGGTATGTCAACTCAACTCAGACCTGTGGTGAGTTTTAGGCATTGTTCTCTGTATGGACTTGGAACTAGAGACTGGGTTGAATAATGATAAACTACTTCTTAATCCTAGTTAGGTGAGGTAGATCCTGTCGAAAGTGGTGATGCTCAAATTTGAACCTAGGTTTGTTATATTTCAAACTCTTTTTACTTGCCTTTAAAGTGCTTCTGGGAAAGAAATTGGGGTTCCGTGTTGTTTGGTAGCATTAGGTTGGATATGAACAGTAAAAATCACTTAATTTTCTTGTTACATATGTATCTTTAAAGATGTTCCCATTCTGGAGGGACAGAACGTCTAGAAACAGCTTCTGCTAAAAAATTAACAGATGTAGGAACTAGAAGAATCTTTTCTTCAGAGCATGACATTTTCCGGGAAAGTGTAAGGAAGTTTTTTCAAGAAGAAGTGATTCCTCATCACTCAGAGTAAGTGACCCATTTTCCTTTAATGTGATGCACAAAAAGGAGTATGATAGGACCATTTCCTAGGATGCTGTGTATTGTGGTACAGAAAAAAAAAATACTATGTTCAGTGCTTTATTAACATTTTTACTGTTCTTCACCATAACACTGTAAGAGCCCAGGACTCTTAAGTTAGTTTGGAGCTTTTTGAATGGATTTTAAAGTGTATAGTGCAAAAATAAGAAAATTTGATAATTTGAAACTTAATCTGAAAACCATGGAGAAGTGGTAGCAAAATACTAGTCAGTTTCAGGTTGCTTTTTTTTTTTTTTCTGCTTCATGAATTAATTAAAATATGTGAAAACTCAAAAGGCCAGCATAATACAAATCTTGGTAGGAAATTGGCTTTCACTAAGTATTTTTACTACTGGGTATTTCTTAATTAATTGCTGATTACTTCACTGACCAAAAACCTATTATTTCTATTAAAATAAGATTTTTTTTCTGTGTCCAAATTCACTTGAATGTCCATACAACTGCTCCTCAACTTAGGATGGGGTTGCACATCTTGATAAATCCATTGTAAGTTGAAAATATCATAAGTTAAAATGCACTGTAATTATGTTAACACTGTTATTTATACAAAAACACACGAAACTTCTCAGCGCTGTTATTATGTAAAAGCCAGAAAGCAAAAGATTAGTAAAAACAAGAGAGAAAACTTTTGGGAATGTCATAGCTTTGTGAGGTTTTATACATCTACCCTACCAAACATCATAGCTCTGCCCAACCTACGTTAAACATGCTCAGAACACTTACAATAACCTACGGTTAGGCAAAATCATCTAAAATGAAGCCTGTTTTATAATAAAGTATTGAATAGCTCATATACTTTATTAAGTACTGTACTGAAAGTGAAAAACAAAATGGTTGTATAGGTCCTCGAAGTATGACTTCTGCTGAATGCATATCACTTTCACACCATCTGTGTCTGATAGTTGTAAGTTGAACCATCAGATAGTTATAGGTTGAAGCCAGGGAATATCTGTACTTTACAACATTTAGAATGGTTTTTTTTTTTTTTTTTGAGTTGGAGTCTCACTCTGTCGCCCAGACTGGAGTGCAGTGGCCGCTCCCGGCCACCGCAGCCTCGACCTGCTGGGCTCCGGCGATCCTTCCGCCTCAGCCTTCCAAGCAGCTGGAACTACAGGCACGCGCTACCACACCCGGCTGATTTTTGATTTATTGTAGAGATGAAGTCTCGCTTGCCCAGGCGGGTCTCGAACCCGCTGGCTCAGGCAATCCACTCACCTCAGCCTCCCAAGGCGTGGGATTACAGGCTGAGCCACCGAGCCCGCCTATTCAGTCCTCTTTTGATGGGCAGCACGATTGTTTCTATGTTTTCGCTATTGTGAATAATGCTGCAATAAACGTGTACGTAGGTATCTTTTTCATAGAGTTATTTGAGTTCCTCCGGGTATATTTCCAGAAGGAGGATTGTGGGGTCGTATGGAAGGTCAATTTTTAGATCTTTTAGGAAACGCCACACTGTTTTCCACAGAGGCTGTACTAGTTTACACTCCCACCAACAGTGTAGGAGTGTTCCCTTTTTCCCACATCTTTTCCAGCATCTGTTGTTTTTTGAGTCATTGATGATGGCCATCCTGACTGGGTATCTCAGTTAGGTGATATCTCAGTGTGGTTTTAATTTGCATTTCTTTGATGACTAGTGAGGCTGAGCATTTTTCATGGATCTGTTGGCTACACATATGTCTTCTTTTGAGAAGTGCCTATTCATATCTTTTGCCCACTTTGTAATGGGGCTGTTTGTTTTTTTCTTTTCGGCACGTTTGAGTGCCTTGTAGATCCTAGATGTTAGGTCTTTGTCAGATATACAGTTGGCAAATGTTTTTTCCCAGTCTGTGGGCTGTCTCCCCACTCTCTTGATGGTTTCTTTGGCTTTGCAGAAGCTTTTCAATTTGATGAGGTCCCACATATCTATCTTATCTCTTATGGCATTGGCACTTGGGGTTTTGACCAGGAATTGTTTGCCAGTTCCAATTTCCATAAGAGTGTCTCCTGCATTTTCTAAGGTTAGCCATTTTATTTTATTGATAATTGATATTGAATTATTTTATTGTTAATTCCTGAGTGAATTGTCTTGAGTTAGAGATTTACAGTCATATGATCTAAAAACAATGCAAGTGTTCCATTGGGCGCAGTGGCTCATGCCTGTAATTCCAGCATTTTGGGAGACCGGGGTAGGAGGATTGCTTGAGCCCAGAAGTCCAAGATCAGCGTGAGCAATATAGCAAGACTTCATAGAGAACATAGGCAACATAAAGAGACTTCAGCTTTACCAAAAATTAAAAAAATCTGCCAGAAGTGGAGGCATGCATTTGTAGTTCCAGCTACCTGGGAGGCTGAGGCGGAAGAATCACCTGAGCCCAGGAGGTCGAGGCTGTGGTGAGCGTGAGCTGTGATCATGCCACTGCACTCTAGCCTGGGCAACAGAGTGAGACCCTGCCTTAAAAAAAATTACAGGTGCTCGCCTGTAGTCCTAGCTACTTGGGAGGCTGAAGTGGGAGGATTGCTAGAGCCTGGGAGTTCTAGGCTTCAGTGAGCCATGATCACACTTCCAGCCTGGGCAACAGAGTGTCTTTTTAAAAACAAAAAAAGAGATGATTTGGCTTCTCCATTCCTGTTTTCCTACTTCTTGTTTCTTTCTGTTGTGTAACTGATAAGGCCAGCGTTTCCAGAACAATGTTACGTATAACATTGTTAGTGGTGTTAGTGGAAATCCTCATTTTGTTCTTGACTCTGGGAAATGCTTCCAGCATTTACAGACATTCCGAGTCTTTTTTCCCCTGGGCTCTCTTTGTCAGGTTCCATACAGTGTTGTGCTGGCTTCATAGAAATAATTTGGACCTTTTCCTGCTTTTTCTTTGCTCTGGAACAATTTAAATAGCAGGTAGAATTCACGCATGAAACCATCTGGACCTGACAATATTTTTGGGTATAGCTCTTTGAAAACATTCTCAATTTATTCTACAGTATTTGGTAGGTTTCTTTTTTTGTGTGTGTTTCTAAAAAATCTTCTGGAATTAGTTGTAATATTTTCTATTTTCCTGGAAAATCATCTATTCTACCGAGGGTTAAAACATGTTTGCCTAGGTTGGTTGAGGTAAATGTATGATCTGTTAATTAGCTCAGTGTGGTTTTTTTTTTTTTTTTGGCCAACTCTCATTTCACATTTTGTGAATTTGGTCTTTAAGAAACTGGTGGTGGGGGTGGGGTGGGGTCTTCTGTGGCAGGATAGCCTGTTTATATGATCAGCCAGAGGCTGAGGGTTCTGGATCATGAAAACCCTCACTGCCCAGCCAGTATGGTTTTGTTTGTGATGATGGAAGACAAATATTCCTCCTCATGTGGCTTTAGCTGTGGTTGATTGAGCGTTTACTATGTGCCAAGCTCTTCACTTTCACTTTCCATTTAATTTCACACAATTCCAGGAGATAAGGAGTATCACATTAGCCACATTTTCCCGATGGGAAACAGAGACAAGGAGAGTTAATACTCCCCCAAAGTCCCGTAGCGGGTAGCTGGCAAAGCTGGGATTCCGACCACGTGCCCATTCTGCACTTGACTATGACTCCCTTGGTGTCGGCCACACAGAGACCTTCACAGTTGATGGACTTCTAACACAGGCCAGTGTTTTTTAGACTTCTGAAGTGCCTCACAGTGTGACCGCCCCCCACCCCCTCCCTGCCCACTCATCTATTAGATATTTTTTGAGGTTTGCTCTGTTCCTGACACAGTGCCAGGTACTGGAAAACCAGCTGTGAAGCAGAGACCGTGGGTTCAGCTCTCAGACATAGTGTTCACAGTCCACTGGGATTCTTATTTAAGTAGCAGAACAATAGGGGAGGTGGAAAGGCCTGGCATAGTGGCTCACTCCTGTAATTCCAGCTCTTTGGGAGGCCAAGGCGGATGGACTGCTTGAGCCCAGGAGTTCGAGACCAGCCTGGGCAATATAGTGAGACCTCGTCTCTACAATAAATCAAAAAATTAACCAAGTGTGGTGGTGTGTGCCTGTAGTACTAGCTACTCAGGATGCTGAGGCGGAAGGATTGTCTGAGTCTAGAAGGTCGAGGCTGCAGTGAGCCGTGATCACTGTGATCACACCATCGCACTCCAGCCTGGGTAACAGAGTGAAACCCTGACGCAAACATACACAAACACACACACACACACACACACACACACACGCATGCATGCACACACACCAAGCCATCAAATCATAGCCATAGAGAGAGGAGCCCAGGACTAGATTAAATCACATATGTCTTCTCCCTCGTAGCTATAGAACTGGGACCCGCCAGTTCATCCGTCGGGGCCTCCACTCCCACATCTGTAAAATGTGGATAATGCCACACATTTTTTTCACGTGGTAGGATGCATTCTCCAATTGATGTCATCTCACACAGATACTTCAGGTGAAGTGGTGTAAGGAGCACTGGCGAGAACTGCTCTGTCATCCCTGCCTTGCTGGTGACCGTGGGCAAGTTACCCCCAGTGTGTGGCCCCCAAGTTTCCCTCCCAGGTCTTCCTTCTCAGCAAAATGAGAGATTTATTTAAATCATTAATTCAGCAGAACATCTATGGAGCACATTTTCTGGGCCAGGCACAACAGCCCTGGGGGATGTGAGACAGGGCGGAAGTGCCTCATTCAGCAAGATGCAGACAGGGAAAGGCTTTCTTGGCGAGTGGCATACAGCAAAGGTAGAGAGGCTGGGCACACACGCTGAGCTCAGGTCTCTTCCAGCTTTAAATTCTGTCCTTCTGGGGTGACAAGGAGGGACAGATAGGGCAAACATGTTTGGGGAGGCCATAGAGTCTAGCAGTTAATGTAAAGGCCCCAGGATGGGACAGTTTGGGGCCAGCTCTGTCACTTATAGCTGTGTGACCTGGGTCAGTGACTGAACCTTTCTTTTTTTTTTTTTGAGTTGGAGTCTTACTCTGTTGCCCAGGCTGCAGTGCAGTGGCATGCTCACGACCATCGCAGCCTCAACCTGCTGGACTCTGGCGATCCTTCTGCCTCAGCCTTCCAAGTAGCTGGAACCACAGGCACGCACCACCATGCCTGGCTAATATTTTGATTTATTGTAGAGATGAAGTCTCACCAAGTTGCCCAGGCTGGTCATGAACCTGTGAGCTCAGGCAATCCTCTCACCTCAGCCTCCCAAAGTGCTGGGATTATAGGCGTGAGCCACCACGCCTGGCTTGACTGAACCTTCCTAAGCCTCAGTAACCTGATCTGTATGTGCACTACCAAACCCCCCCACGACCCCAAACGGGAAGGCAATGTGTCTGAGAGGCAGAAGTAATGACCCAGAGACAACAGACAAGATAGTGGGCTTTATTCAGGAACAGGGAAGGTGGCCCACGAGTGGCCAGCTGGACAGGAAAAAAGAGCTCCAATTATAAAAGGCACACAGGTGATATAACATTTCCCACAGGGCAGAGTGTGGGATTAAGTGTGAAAAGGAGGGAGTTCTAGTGTGCAGGTGTAGTGTGAGAATGTGCTGATACACACGTCACATGTACACATGTCACACGTCCACAAAACGGCAGCGATTTCTTTCTAGGGGTGGGATTTTTAGGATTATAACGAACTAAAGATGAACTAAAGGTAACCAAAGTTCATGGACATTGCTCTAGGGGTGCCGATCTGGGCTGAACCACCCCGGGGGGCCGACTGCCTCAAGGAAGGCGCAGGAGAACATTCACCGTGCACAGCTGCAAGATGTGGGCAGCAGGCGTGGGGGACACTTCACCCACAGCCTCAGCGTGACCTGCGTGCCCAGGCCGGAGCCTAAGGGGGAGGAAACATCCTGGGTTGGCCACCCCCAGGACTCCTCCCCAGGCCCTAACCCCCTGCTTGGGGCCATATCCGGGGTATGCTCACACTTCACTGAGTGTGTGTCGCTGCCCTACATATGGGAGTGACAATCGTCCCCATCTCATAGGGTTGTTGTTTGAGTGTTGAATGAGATACAGTATGTAAGGTTCTTTGCCTAGTGCATGGTATAGAATAAAAAATGAATGACAGCTAACCTCCCTTCTTTTCTTCCATTTCCTTTTTGTTTCTCCTTTCTCCTTCCTGTTTCTCCTCATCTGCTTTTCTTTCCTTCCCCTCCTCCTCGTCCTCAATTTTGCTTACTGTACTTGAGAAGCAAAAACTTTCTGGAGCAGGAATTCCCTGTCCAAACCTTCCCACTTTCTATTTGGAGGTTGGCACAGAAAAACCAACTCTGCTGAATAGATTGGCTTTCCCCATTGCTAGCCCTCGCGGTGGCTCCTACCCTTGCTGGAAATTTTCTGGTGTTTTCCGCCATGAGCTGACCAGTAGTTGAAGGAGCTCGAGCAGGATAATTTGCTCCACGAGCGAGGAAACACACAGAACCCAAGGCCTGAGTGCTTTTCAAGGACCAAGGGACAAGTTTGAGATCTGAAAAGTGTTGCTGGTTCCAAACCATGAAAACTGTAAACTCAAGAAATGTTTAATCAAGAATCTATGAAATGTAACATTGTGTTCACACCATTAATTGTTAAATTTAGTGTTTCTTTATATTTGAAAACAACTTGTAGGTTGGATTTTTCTCAATTTTCAAGAGTTCTCCAATATGCACAATTACTGAGAAATTATAGCCAATTGTAAATTAAGTGAGTTGTTTGCCAGTTGTAAATTAAATGAGTATGTTTAGCCAAATTCAATAGCAAATTTTCAAAAAGCTCTTTCAAAAAAATTTACAGTTGAAATTGCTAATATGGAAAATTTTAAAGTGTTTTAAACAATATAAGGCCTCTCTAGGGTCTAGAAAATCTTCAAAATGCTTTGTGCTTGTGCTTGCCTTCTGCCGTTAACCTTCTTTTGGGTTTTTCTATTCCTCCCCCCACCCCTGGGATAGCTGATTTTTCTAGCCCTCTATGAGACATCTAATATTTAGAATTTATAATAACTTTGGAAAATATTCACAATGTAATAAAAAAATTGCAGAATATTAAACTATAGATCAGTTTGAGCTAAAGTAGTTTAAAAAATTCATACATGCATTTAAAAAAAGACTAGAAAGAATTATACTAAAATGTTAACAGGCTCTCTAGGTAGGACAACATGCATAATTATCTTTTATTTTTTATAGTTTTCATACTTTCCAAAATTTCTACAATGAAAATGCATTATAATCAGAAAAACAATTTTTGGTAGTTAAAAAAAATTTTTTTTCTTACTACAAAAGTAATTTATGCTCACTATAGAAAAATCACAAAATACATTTAGGCATAAGGAAGGAAAAGAAACATGCAAATTCCACCCACCCAGAGCCAACCACTGGGCCCTTCCAGACCTTTTTCTGCATACATAAACATTTGTATTTTTATCACACAACAGGATCATTCTGTACATAGTACTGTTTTGAAACCTGCTTCTTTCCTTCACAATGTATGTTGAGAATTAAAAAAAAAAACCAACAGCACATTTCTGCAAGATAATTTTAATGGAGCGTACCACTGCATTTTGGGGATAAGCCATAATTTACTTAACCCCCGATTATTAGACATTTATGTTGATTCCAAATGATGCTATAATAAAAGTATTTTAAAGCACTCAAGAATCCTTTATTTTCACAAGAAAATCACAGGATAAATCTACTAGATGCTTATTTTTGGTTTTTGGGGTTTTTTTTGAGTTGGAGTCTCACTCTGACACCCAGGCTGGAGGGCAGTGGCATGCTCCTGGCCACCGCAGCCTCGACCTGCTGGGCTTAGGCGATCCTTCTGCCTCAGCCTTCCAAGTAGCTGGAACTCCAGGCACGTGCCACCATGCCCGGCTAATTTTTAAATTTATTGTAGAGATGAGGTCTCACCAAGTTACCAGGGCAGGTCTTGAACCCATAGGCTCAGGCAATCCTCTCGCCTCGTCCTCCCAAAGTGCTGGGATTATAGGCCTGAGGTTTATTTTTGAAAGGAGTCAGGCACTGAGAATCCAAAGGCCGTTGAAGCTGTGATTCCTGCTCCAGAGGAATTCCCAGTGGCAGGAGCGACAAACAATGTCTGAGAAGGCCAGGAAAGCCTCCTCTGGGAGGTGACTTTACACTGGGACTTGAAGCTCGAGTAGGCGTTCACAAGCAGACAGGATGGGGTGAGCAGGGAGATGTCACAGGCATAATCAACCGGCTTGAGAAAATGGGAAATGAGCATTTTATCTAGAGTCTGTGATGTGCTGTGTATCTTCATGTAAGTTTTCTCATTTAATCCTCACATCGACTCTGCAGAATAACTGTTCTTATTCCCATTTTGCAGCCAAAGAAACTGAGGCGACAGTGCATGTTTAGAGGTAGAGTTAGGATTTGGACACAGGTCTCACTCTGAAGCCCAAGCTCTTTCTTTCTTTCTTTTTCTCTCTCCCCTGATGATGGCTGGGGCAGTTCTATGCTCCCCAGAAAGGGAGGAACAGTGTCTAATTCCTTTTCTTCTCATTTGGCATTTCTTGGTGGCAAACATCTGCAGCCACTTTAAGATGTGTCCTACCCGTTGCCATGGAGAAGTGGTGACGTCCCAGCCCTATCTTGGTTCTTGCAGTAGCCATTTCTTACAGAGCTTGAAAGTGCATCCATAATTTTGTCCTTCTTTACGGCTGCATAATATTCAAAATTATGAACTTCACAGCAACTTGGTTGGACTTAGAGTCT
>CAUYQG010037776.1:0-36413 GCA_963574415.1 Tarsius wallacei | reverse complement strand
GTTAGCCGGGCTCGGTGGCTCAGCCTGTAATCCCGCGCCTTTGGGAGGCTGAGGTGAGTGGATTGCCTGAGCCCGCGGGTTCGAGACCCGCCTGGGCAAGCAAGACCTCATCTCTACAATAAATCAAAAAATCAGCCGGGCCTGGTAGCGCGTGCCTGTAATTCCCGCTCCTCGGAAGGCTGAGGCGGAAGGATCACCGGAGCCCAGCAGGTCGAGGCTGCGGTGGCCGGGAGCGGCCACTGCACTCCAGTCTGGGCGACGGAGTGAGACGCCAACTCAAAAAAAAAAAAAAAGAAATAGATCGATAATTATAGAATTAAAAATAATCAATGAAAGCAGTCTCTGTTCTTTTAAACTATTCTTTTTGAAACTTCTATACCAAAGAAAGCAAAAAATGTTAGGAAAACATAAACAATAGACTTAATAGCATCACAGAACTGACAAGTTAGTAAGAAATTGCTGAACCACTTTAAACTGAAAAAAAAATACCCCGTTCTTCAGTCCAAACTGAAAATACCCCCAAACTTCAGTCCATTCTTCAGTCCATTCTTTGGTATATAGCGACCTTCCACTCTAGTTCCGGTTTCACCAAGTGACTTGCTCCAGGCCAACAGGATTTGGCAAACATGTTGCAAACAGTAGCTTGAAAGATGTCTGCCTGATTGGGTTTGCTCACTCATTTCCTCTATGACAACCATGAAAAGGATTCAACCAGGCTAGTCCCTACATGGTCCCAGGGTGAGGATGAGGGCCAAGAGGATCAGAGCTAAATCAGCTGTGATGCCAGCTGGGGCCATCCTTGACTGACAGTCAGCTGATACACAAAGCTAAACAAGCCCTACCAGGATCTGAGAGCTGCCTGGATGACCACCCCAGACACATGGAAAACAAATGATTATTGTTGTGCATCACTGAAGTACTGTGGCTGTTTGTTATATGGTGTTGTTATGATAATACACAACTGATATCTAAGCCAAAAACCAAGTGATAGTTGGGACCCTGATGATTAATTGAATCCCTGAGCTCTATTTGGTCCTGAGGGCATTTGCTAAAATGATGCTTTTGTTTTGATGTTCTCAAAGTGGGCACAAGTTAAAGCGGCTCTAAGGCTGAAATAAACCCATAGTCCTGAAATGACTCTCTCCCTCTAGACCTACATGCATAGAGAAGCCTACAAGGAAAGTTACTTATGTGGTAAGCAGCATAGAAACAACATGAACTGTTTCTCATATAGATTTGGACACAAACTCACATCAACTGGATGGCTGAACTTCTAGCCTTGTAGTAGGTTAAAAGTATTTTCTGCAAGTAGTGTTCCAGGTAAAGGAAGATCAAATTCCTCTTTTAATAAAAGATAGCTTTCATTCCAGGACTCAAAGAATTCAAGCAAATAAATAATAATAATAGCAATAAGCAGCTCATAAGCTAAAAGTCTAGAGTCAAATACATTAGGAAATAAGGAAACATGAACAAAGAATAGAAAAAGCAAATAGCACAAAAGACTTAGAAACACATTAGAATTCAAAATAGAAATAGATTAAAAACAGCTATGCTTACTCCCTTCAAATAAGTAAAAGACAAAATTTAAACTGATATTAGTTAAAAGGAAACTAAAATAAACAATTCAGTAACTTGAAAAAGAACTACCTAGAACTTTTAGAAATACTATAATTTGAGTTAAAATTTCAAAACTCATTTCAACAGATTAAACATTACTGTTTAACCCTATTTATTAACATACGTTCTGGTATAATTTCTGGGTATAGAATGCTGTATCGATTTTTAAAATCACATTCACAATCCTACCAACAATACATGGACCTGTTTTCTCAAAAGCTTTGTCAATCTGATGGATTGTATACTGTTATTATTTTAATTTACATTTTTAAATTTTTATGGAGATTGAGCATCCTTTTATTCATTTATGGCCTTTTGCATTTTTCTCAGTAAATTGCTAATTGATATGTTTTCTTCTGTGTTCCTAGTAAATTATTTATTTATACTGTGGATATTAGCACTTCATATGTTACTTATGGTAAATATTTTCTCCTTGTGCATTCTTTGTCAAAAAATATGGTTATACTATTTCTTTTTTTTTTAATTTTTCTTCTTCATTTTGTTTTTAAAATGTGGGGTACAACTCAGGATTTGGTAAATAAGTGGCCATCATACAGGTGAAGTTTGGGCTTCCTTTCAGTCCCCACTTCTCCTGGCTTGAGATCAGGTATCCTTAATGATGTTATGTACCCCTCCCCAGGCAGTGTCCTGTTACTGCCAATCCCTTTTTTATAGTATTATGAGAAATATTCAGGGTTCACTTATGAGTGAGAACATGTGGTACTCAGTTCTTTGCTTCTGTGCTAGATCAATGAGTATGATAGACTCTAAATCCATCCAACTTGCTGGAAAGTCCACAATTTTGTCTTTCTTTATGGCTATGTAATATTCTATCATATATATGTGTCACATTTTTTATATTATTTCTGAAAAACCAATATTTTTATTTTCTATTTTAAAGATATGGAGTACAATTCAGGGTTAGGTACATAAGAGGTCATCATACAGCTAAAATTTGGGCCTTCCTTTGGTTCCCACTTTGCCTGGATTATGATCAGGTACCCTTACTGATGTTATGCACCCTCTCCCCCATCAGTGTCTCCCTACTGTCAATTCTTTCCTATATTGTTATGATAAATGTTTGGGGTCCACTTATGAGTGAGTACATGTGGTGTATTTAGGTTTTTGTTTCTGTGATAGATTACTGAATGTTATAGACACTAACTCCATCCAAGTTGCTGCAAAGTCCATAATTTTGAAAGATCAATATTTTTAAAAATACAAGCAAATAGTCACTGAACTAAAGAGAAAAAGTTTGTATTTTCAGCCAAACTGAAAATTGAAATCAGATGATCATAGCAAGTAGGTTTCTTTCATACAAAGCAATCAACAATTGCAGTGACTGCTCAAGACAGTATTTTATTAAAACCCTTTTTTATTGATATATATATATATATATATATATCTTATTATTTTCAGTAGAACTCACTATAAAATGGATACCTAAGAAAACATTGCCAAACAGAGAATACACTTAAGGATTCCTATAACTTCTAATTGAATACGACATAGCAATTCAATGAATCTTCTAGCATAGAAGCTTTCTTAGTTATTTGCACACATTTGTAAAAGAATCAGTATATCATTCATTTTTTGTCAATTTTATCTACTTTTCTATTTCTGTTTATCTACTTTTAGTAGTCATAATTTGACCATTATCAAAATAAGATTGAATTTCACCACACACATTCTAAAGATGTAGTAATTTGCACATTAAGTAGCATACTTTTCATAATATTGGTATCACAAATGTATTATATAGAAAGAACAAATCATATTATAAACAAAATATATTCATATCACTGTGGTAGCTTATTACATTAGTAGCTCTCAATGAGCCATACTTTAGTATTCATGCCCTATTATAATCCAATTCCCTTGATTCTGGGCTCTCCTGTGGCTCACTTTAATTAAAAGAATACAATTAAGTTGGTAGTGTGATGATTTTGGACCTAAGTCTTAAAAAGACCTGGATGCTTCTGCTCTTGTGATTTGGGGACACCAGGTAAGCACTCTGTTCATCTGGCTGAAGACACAATGTGAATGGGTTAAATGGAAAACAGCAGGTCTATCTAGAAGAGGACAGATTCCCAGCCTTTTCAGCATCAGCGTTGACCCTAGGCCTTAGCTAACCTGTCAGCTGATGTAGTCACCTAGCTAATCACTGGCAAGATCAGCAGAAAAAGTACTGCCCAAATTGCAAAAGCATGAACCAATAAAATAGATCATTTATTGAAGTCACTAAATTTTGAGGTTTTTGCTATAGTTATTCAGCAATAAATAAATATTTATTGCATTTCCAAAGACTTAAAAATCTAGCTATTTATCATTACTGTATATCCATTCTTACATACATAAGGGCAGGCAGAGTTGAGAAAAAAATGGAACATAAATTTTCACTAGAAAAAATTCTTGATTTGTAAGTTAAACATATTCACAGAATTTCTTCTATTATTTTTCTTTAATGCACTACAAACTTCTACTAAAATTTTTGTAAGTTTTGTAAATTTCAAATAAATATTTTAATAGTATTTACCATATATATGTGCATGCATATTTTTTCTTGCAAAAAAATTGGCTGAAATGTCAAATGTAAATATATATATATATTTTACAAGCATAAAAAGCACAGAAGTCCATAAACTCATCAGAATTACATATACATTTTTCAAGTTACTTTCAGGAGAAAAATTAAAAATTGTTGGACAAAGATCCAACTAGTTATTCTTGGCAAATTCTGCACATAATGATTTAAGAATACTAAACGAACATCTTGAGATTAAGAAATAACTGGAACAAGACCAGTATGTCCACTCTCATTCATCCTGTTCAACATAGTATTGGAAGTCCTAGCTAGAGCAATCAGACAAGAGAAGGAGATCAGGAATATTGAAATAGAAAAAGAGGAAGTCAAGTTATCCCTTTTTGCAGACGACATGATTTCATACCTCAAAAACCCAAGAGAATCTGTCAAAAACCTCCTTGCACTGATAAAGAACTTTCGCAAAGTCTCAGGGTATAAAATAAATATGCAAAAGACAGTTGCATTTCTATACACCAACAATAAACAAACAAAAACCCAAATAAAAAGCACAATACCATTCACAAAAGCCACACACAAAAAAAGAAATACTTTGACATCTTCCCAACCAGAGAAGCGAAAGACCTTTACAATGAAAACTACAAAACACTGCTCAAAGAAATCAAAGATGACCCAAACAAATGGGAAAATATTCCATGCTCATGCATTGGAAGAATCAACATTGTTAAGATGCCCATCCTACCCAAGGTTATCTACAGATTTAATGAAATACCCATTAAATTACCAGTAGCATTTTTCTCAGACCTGGAAACAATACAGGTTTTCATATGGAAACATAAATGACCACAAATAGCCAAAACAATCCTCAGCAAACAAAAAAACAAAACAAAAACAAAAGGAGTTATCACACTCCCAGACTGTAAACTTTATTAAAAAGCTACAATAATCAAAACAGCCTGGTATTGATACAAGAAGAGGCATAATATAAACCAGTGGATCAGGATAGAGATTCCAGAAGCAAAACCTCAATTTCCCAACCAACTCATCTTGACAAAGCCTCCACCATCAACCACTGGGAGAGAAGAACCTACTCAGTAAATGGTGCTGGGAAAACTTGTTGACCATGTTCAGAAGATTAAAACAAGACCCCTACCTATCACCAAACACAGCCATAAAGAAAGACAAAATTATGGTCTTCGCAGCAACTTGGATAAACTTGGAGTCTGTAATACTGAGTGATCTATCACAGAAACAAAGAACCGAGTACCACATGTTCTCACTCATAAGCAGACCTTGAGCAATTATCATAATACTATTCATGAAGCATTCCATACGTTTTAAAAAATCAACTCTAAATGGATCAAAGACCTAAACATAAAACCTCAAACTATAAGAACCTTGGAAAATGCGGGAGGCACCCTTATGGAAATTGGAATGCGCAACCAATACCTGATCAAAACTCCAAGTGCCCAAGCCATAAGAGAAAAGATAGACAAGTGGGACCTCATCAAACTGACAGGTTTCTGCAAAGTCAAAGAAACTTTCAAGAGAGCAGGGAGACAGCCCACAGACTGGGAAAAAATATTTGCCAACTGTATGTCTGACAAAGGCCTAACATCTAGGATCTACAAAGAACTCAAACATGCAGAAAAGAAAAAAAAGTCCCATTACAAAGTGGGCCAAAGATATGAATAGACACTTCTCAAAAGAAGACATAAAAACAGCCAACAGAAACATGAAAAAATGCTCAGTCTCACTAATCATCAAAGAAATGTAAATTAAAACCACACTAAGATACCACCTAACTCTAGTCAGGATGGCCACCATCAATAATACAAAAAACAACAGTTGCTGGAGAGGACACAGGGAAAAGGGAACACTTCTACACTGTTGGTGGGAATGTAAACTAGTACAACCCCGTGGAAAACAGTGTGGCAATTCCTAAAAGATCTAAAAATCAACCTCCCGTACAAACAGACAATCTCCCTACCAGGAATATACCCGGAGGAACACAAATCACTGTACAAAAAAGATGCCTGCACACACGTTTATTGAAGCATTACTCTCAATGGCAAAAATATGGAACAAACTGTGCCACCCCTCGGAAGAGGACTGGATTAAAAAATGTGGTACATATACACGATGATATATTACACAGCCATAAGGAAGGACAAAATTATGGACTTCACAGCAACTTGGATGCACTTAGAGTCTGTAATACTGAGTGATCTATCACAGAAACAAAGAACTGAGTACCACATGTTCTCACTCATAAGCGAACCTTGAACAATTATCATAATACTATAAGAAAGGAATTGGCAGTCATGGGAAACTGCCAGGGGAAGGGAGTGTATTGGCAGTAGTGGGGAACTGCCAATCAACAAGACACCTGCATAATGAACATCTGTATACCTAACCCTGAATTGTACCCCACATCTTTAAAATAAAATTAATAAAAAGAAATATTATTTTCATATTAATTTACCAGAATTAAAAATGGTCCTGATTCAAAATAACACACAAACATAATTATGTTAGCATACCTTGTTAATTGATTATTTAAATTTGCTAGGGGAAATACTGTGCTAATAGATAAGCACGTTTTTTGCAATAACTTAGCACAAATAAAAGATATTTATAAAACCAGAACTTTTCTGACAATGCTTTAAATTAAAAATAATTAAAAAAATTTTTTAAACTGCTCTTTTTTTTTTTTGAGTCAGAGTCTCACTGTGTCACCCAGGCTGAAATGCAGTGGCTCGCTCACACCTGCTTGGCCCAGGTGATCCTTCTGCCTCAGTCTTCCAAGTAGCTGGAACTACAGGCATGCACTACCATGCCCAGTTAATTTTTTGATTTATTGTAGAAACGAGGACTCACCAAGTTGCCCAAGCTGGTCTCCAACCCCTGGACTCAGGCAATCCTCTCACCTCGACCTCCCAAAGTGCTGGGATTACAGGTTTGAGACACCGCGCCTGAACTAAAATTGCTCTTTTTTGTTCAAAGGTGCAAAGTAATGCAGCCAAACAAGAGAACATTCTCAGAAGCCTGGTTACTCCAGGGGAATATAGGACCTAAACACATTTTGTGAGTGCTCTTGCACACTCACGTAACAGCATGGCACAGGGTCTTTCCTTAGTTATATGGCAAAAGGAAGGTGAATGGCTTTCATGCAGCCAAGTTCTCCTAGCTTGGTTTGGAAGTTTTGGGGTAAACATACAAGTACATGCATACACATATTCATACACACACACACACACACACACCAGTCAAAAACCAGATCGTGAATCTTTGCGAGCTATTAGGAAATTTGGTTATTAGATTTTTAGCTCCTTTAAATGTTTTGCCTTTGTTTTTTCCCAATATTGGTGCATTTATCCATGGTGTCACTAGAGCTGTGCTATCCTTCTAGTTATTTTGGCTAGGACAACTAATAAAGACATCATCTAAGGCCACTGTGCTAATAACCTGTCTCACACCATCTGGTTGGCAATGTACATAGGTCTGCTCTGTGCATGTAATCCTGCCTGCCTTGCCAACTGAACCAGGCAACTTATTCACGTGTTAGTGATTTCCAAATTATGAAGACAGACCCAGGAGGCTCCTTTCCCCAAAGTATTCTCCTGCCCATGCATGCATGTGCATATTCACTGCAAATATCAAATTCTCCAAAGAACACACAAGTTTGCCTTTTCGGTGAAGCATGTCTTCTCATTTTGCCCTCAGTAGTAAACAGTTTCTCTCATTTTAACAAGGCATAGCATTGTGTATTAGTGAAGTGAATTATTCTGAAGAACATGAAGGGCAGATGCTCCATTTCTTAGTGCCATCAGCTTAGCTATATCAATTTACAGGCTTCATTATATCTTTTACCAAAAAAAAAAAAAACCCCATAGTAGTAAATTAAACAATATATGAAAGACCTTTATAGTACTTCTTGTCCACCCCTGTCTTAGATTTTCAGCATGGCTTTGAGCTAGCTTATAATCTAAAAGATGCCAACTTTGCAAAAAAGAAAAAAAGATAGTAAAAATTTGTATTTCATTTAAAAGATTCACACATTTCCTACAAAGAATATATACAAATATTGTCTGTTTTTAACTTAGGAAATTATTTTGAGGACACTCTACGAAAGAGATCAAGGAATTGGGAATCATATTTGTTCAGAGTAATGACAAAGAAATATATGTGTTAAAATAGTCCAATTCATAAATTGAGTCTCACTTTCAAACCCATGAAGCAAACGATACGATTGTTCCTGAAATCAACCATATCTAGTGTCTTCATCCTGACTTGCAATCCATCTTAAGCACAGGAGAAACAGGATTTTAATGAAGCACATCTTCCAAATCACTGCTACAAATCAGCACCATCCATGTGGAATACTTAAATTAGAATCGACATTAAAAACTCATGTTGCCATTATTCTGCCCTGGATCTCAAATCTTAAAGCCCTTCTCACATATCAGGATGCTGTTTTCTAACTTATTTGTTAAAATCTGTAACACCCAATTTTGCTGAAAAAGCTGTGTAAACAGTGGTTTTGACAGGAAGGTCTCTCCACTTACCTCTCATCCTTCCTTTCTTTCTCTCACTTAGAGCACAAGGCATTTTAGCTCTATCATAAGGGGAAAAAAGTAGTTGCCAAGGTGATGCTTCTACCGTGTCTTCTCAGAAGACTAAAACAGGAGCTCAAATGGGTGAGAGGTGAGAACCTCTTGGCTATAGTGCTTACAGGGTGATAAAGCCAAATGAAGTTTGATGTAGACAAAACTTAAAAGATGCTGAAAACGTGTTTTTAATTATTCTATTTTTTAATAACCAGTTGCCTTTCTCTTGGACAATGCGTCATACAAGATTAAATAAATATGGTTCATTTTCTCACATGCGTCCTAAAAAACCATTTTAGAGGTGAGTGCTGGTGTGACAGCACGATGGAATTGGTAGGAAGGGCATGACAGAAGGGATAACAGCAGACCAAGAAAATACCTTGCACTCAGGCAGAAAACAAGGTAGACATAGTACTGAAAAGGTGACTCCAATAAGAACATCTTTTTTTTATTATTCTTATTTTTTTCAGTTGGAGTCTCACTCTGTTGCCCAGGCTGGAGTGCAATGGCATGCTCACAGCCGCAGCAGCCTCGACCTGCTCAGCTCAGGCGGTCCTTCCACCTCAGCCTTCCAAGCAGCTGGGACTACAGGCGTGAGCTTCCACACCCGGCTTATTTTTCTGATTTATTGTAGAGACGAGGTCTCGCCAAGTTGCCCAGGCTGGTCTCGAACCCCTGAGCTCAAGCAATCCTCTCTCCTCAGCCTCCCAAAGTGCTAGGATGACAAGCTTGAGCCACTGCGCCCAGCCCCAAGAGCATCATTTCTTAAAAAAAGAAAGTAGCACAGCGTATTTCACAGCATCCACTCAACTCTATGCTCTACCTCGGTCAGCTCTTGGAGGACACAACCAGAGTTAGCAAATGTTTTTCACAGTCTTCATGCTGAATTCTGTTTCTCGTTCTGCTTCACATTTTTAAAAATCTGGTTCCATACTTCCACAGAAGATTAGACCTAAAATGACCCTTACTAGTAACTTCCAGCACTACAGTATGAAAGTTGAAAGCACAAAAACAGAGGCAAAATAGAAGTCACTTGTAGCGCCCACACTTCCTATTTTCATTTTTTTTTCTTTTTGCAATTTTTTAAAATTTTATTTTAAAGATGAGGTACAACTATTTTCACTAGCCATACTTCTCATAACTTATTTTAACTTGCAGGTATAATTTTGGTTTTTGTTTTCAACCTATTTTAGTTTCTAGCATAAATTCTCCATTAGTCTCATACAATAAGAGTTCTTTAACTTCATGGAAAGTCCCTTAAAAATCACTGAGCATATGAGTCAGCATGCTGACCTCCCTGAATTATCATTGCTTCATCAGGGAGGCATGATTTTTTTTCCCATTTCATAGATGAAGACACTGAAGATCATAAAAATAAGGATATTAACTTAGGTCCTACAGTCAGTACAAGTGGTTGTGATTATGTTCTGTTTCCTATAAGTTTGTCCATAATAAAGAATTTCTCTCTTAAAAATGTTAATTTTATAGCGACTGTAATTCATTGTAATTTATTTGAGTAATGAGACAAGGAATTATTGTATATTATTTTATCCAACTATACTAATTTGTTTATAGGATATAAAGGTATATGATAAATACTTGATGAATTAAATTGAATTTCATTTTCATACTTTAGATGAGGTATTTTTAGATGCCTTATCTTTATTTTTAGATAAAGTATTTAAATAAAGAAAAGATATGAATTTCCATATTTTGAATACTTTAGATAAAAATGATTTTTATTCATAGAATTATTTGATTATATAAATGGAATTAGGATTGCACAAGCTTAGTAAAATAATATACTCCAAAATTCAAGAAATGCTACAAAGTAAGCAATATTTTTTCAGTGTTTTAGTTGGGAGACATGTTTCTATTTCATGGCTCTTAAGGTAAGATTCAGTTCTTTAGCCATATTGCTAGAACCACTATTATGTCAATGAAACAAACCACATTTATAACTTCATCACAACATATTAAATGGAAAGTGCTGCTATGTTAAGTTGAAGAGCTGATTTTTTTTCTTTTCTTTCTTTTTTTTATTATAAAGAAGTGGGGTACAATTCAGGGTTAGGCATACAAACGTTGATTATGCAGGTACCCTTATTAATGAGGTGTGCCCTTCCCTCCCCTAGTAGTTTCCCTCAACTGCCAATCCTACCCCTCTCCCCTGACAGTTTCCCACTACTGCCAATCTCTTTCTTATAGTATTATAATTGTGCAAGGTCTGCTTATGATGAGAACATACGATACTCTGTTCTTTGTTTCTGTGATAGATCACTGAGTATGATCGACTCTAAATTCATCCAGATTGCTGCAAAGTCCATATGTTTCTCCTTCTTTATGGCTGCATATATTCCATTGTGTATATGTACCACATTTTTTTAATCCAGTCCAGCTTTGATGGGCAGCACGGTTGGTTACATGTTATTGCCATTGTGCATATAACATATATGTGCAGGTATCTTTTTTGTAGAATGATTTGAGTTCCTCCGGGTATATTCCCAATAAGGGAATTGCTGGGTCATATGAAAGCTCAATTTCTAGTTCTTTCAGAAATCGCCACACTGTCTTCCAAAGAGATTGTATTAGCTTGCATTCCCACCAGCAGTGTAGAAGCATTCCTTTTTCTCTGCATCCTCACAAGCATCTGTTGTTTGTTTTATTAATGGTGGCCATTCTTACTGGGGTTAGGTGGTATCTCAATGTAGTTTTGATTTGCATTTCTCTGGAGCACTTTTTCATGTGAGCACTTTTTCATGTGTCTGTTGGCTGCCCGTATATCTTCTTTTGAGAAGCATCTATTCATGACAGTTGCCCACTTTTTAATGGGGCTGTTTGTTTTTTTTTCCTTTTGGCACGTTTAAGTTCCTCGTAGATACTAGATGTTAGGCCTTTGCCAGATATATGTTTGGCAAATATTTTTTCCCATTTTGTGGGCTGTCTCCCTGCTCTCTTGATGGTTTCTTTTGCTTTGCAGAAGCTCATCAGTTTGATGAGGACCCACTTGTCTGTCTTATTTCTTATGGTATAAGCACTTAGGGTTCTGATCAGGAATTGGTTGCCTGTTCCAATTTCCCAAGGGTGTCTCATGTGTTTTCTAGGTTCTTATAGTTTGAGATTTTATGTTCAGGTCTTTGATCCATTTAGAGTTGATTTTTGTGTATAGTGATAGGTAGGGGTCCTGTTTCAATCTTCTATATGTGATCAGTTTTCCAGCTCCATTTACTGAATAGGTTCTCTTCTCCCCAGTGCTTGTTGTTGGAGGTTTTGTCTTATTGTTGGAGGCTTTGTCGATTTAATGTCATAATATCTAATAAAATATTCATTAATCTGTCTTTAATAAAGGTCTGCACTTATTTAAGCCCACAGAACGCAGAGATCTTTCTGTATGCTATCATCTCTTACTTTCTGTAGCTTGATTCCACAATCTCAACCTGACCATTTAACACATTTTCTCTCCACTTCCTCTTTTAATATATTTCTTTCATCCACATAATCTAAGTTGGCATGACCCAAGGTCCAGTGTTGGTTTTTTAGCAATTGAAAGGCTTTCTGCGTATGGATCTATTATTTGAATTACAGCGCAATTTGTATTTAATGATTACATTTATAAGTCTTCAAATCAAGCTTCATATCATACTTGAATTCATAATTTGTTTAAAATCCCTAAATAAACTAAAAATATTAGTTTTATGAGGCTTTCTGGAGCAATAAATTGCAAAGATTTCAGTCCAAGTTAAATTTGCTCTTACCTAAAATTAGGTTTTTCAGCATTTTAACAATATGTACTTTAGGGGAATGTCTTTTCTCACTACATACAGTGCAATAATGGAACTAATGATAAAAACTGAGGTTCTGCATACCCA
This sequence comes from Tarsius wallacei, assembly GCA_963574415.1. Taxonomy (NCBI): domain Eukaryota; kingdom Metazoa; phylum Chordata; class Mammalia; order Primates; family Tarsiidae; genus Tarsius; species Tarsius wallacei. The sequence goes on along the minus strand of CAUYQG010037776.1, from coordinate 23,775 downwards.
GAAGAAATTATATTGTCCAACCCAATATCACAAAGTAATAATGCCAGGTCATATTATGCTCTCAACAATGGCACATCTCCTTATCATCATTTCATTTACTAAACTCCCACTGATGATAAGCCATGAGTTGAAGAAATAATATTATAATTTTAGAGTTTTGTGTATTATAAATAATACATGGTTATCAAGAATAAAACCTCTGGGCACCCAAAGAGAAGTATAGCTATTATAACTTTCTCAAAGGCAAATGTCAACTGATTTTTTTCAATATATCTGCAATGATTCTGCAGTGCAATTTTAAAGACTTCCTTGGGGCATAAAAATCATTTCTATTATCTTACTACTTTTCTGGATAGGCATAAGATAAGAGAGGATACTACTGAAGCAATGTAAAAAATGAATTATGAAAAAATAAATCTTGCCAACTACCTGTTTTTTGAATTATAAAGATTTTTGTATGAGAATGGAAAGTTTAATGATTATGAGAATTGATGCCTTTGGTTAATAAAAAATAATTTAAAGGAAAGAAAAGGCAATTACAAACAAAAGATATACATTTTGGAAATAAAACCTTCCCAAATAATGTTTGGCTGGCTAGTCTTAAATCTTGATATTTATAACTTTTGTTTGTTTGTTTGTTTTTTGGGTTTTTTTTTCTTTGAGTTGGAGTCTCACTCCATCGCCCAGGCTGTAGTGCAATGGCACGCTCACGACCAACCCCGCGTCACTCCAGCAATCCTTCCACCTCAGGCTTTTGAGTAGCCAGAACCACAGGCTTGCGCTACCATGCCCAACTGATTTTTATTTATTGTAGAGATGAGGTCTCACCAAGTTACCGGTGCTGGGCTGGTCTCGAACCCACGGACTCAGGCAATCCACTTGCCTCAGCCTCCCAAAGTGCTGGGATTATAGTCTGAGCCACAGAGCCGGTCATATTTTTATCCCCTATATCAAGACTACTATACACACTTTATGAATAATGACTAAAAATGTACATTGCCATGGAGCTTACCATGGATCTTATCAAATGATTGTCATTAGAAAAACATACTATATTATGATTTCTCTTAATTAAACTTTTGTTTCAAAATATGGAATCATTTATTTAGTGAATATGTAAATGGCCAATGTTAAGCTAGGATCCTTCATTCATTTAATAAATTTCACATTTTGCCATGAAAAATTCAATATGTTTTACTACTGTAAACAGCAGTTACTAAGAGTGATATTTATTGAATATTAATTATTTATTGCATATTATCTTACTAAACTCTTTTTTTTACTCATCTTCCATGTTAAGGACCCAAATGTTCAGATTAGCAACCACATAGCCACAAGGAACAGAGTTAATATTTGAGCCCAGAAAAATGTACACTCTGTGTTTTTAATCAGTAAACTCCCCTTCTTTAATTTTAAAAAATGCAAATTAAGGGAATTATTCCCAAGAACTCACCATTGATCTCTGTTAATGATTTCCCATTATGAATGTGGGCAGAAATACTTTTATATAATTTTGAGAAGATGAATGGTATCTTGAGAGGAGGAAGGAATATTTGTGACATAAATGAAAGAAAATAGTATAAAAATAATTACAAAAAGAAGTGATTGGCAGTAGTGGAAAACAATCGGGGGGGTGGGATTGGCAGTTGAGGGAAACTGCTAGGGGAGGGAGGGGCATACCTCATCAACAAGGGTACCTGCATGATTAATGTTTATATACCTAACCCTGAATTGTACCCCACATCGCTATAATAAATAAATAAATAATTTTTAAAAATTAAAAAAAATCAAATTAAAAACTAGTTTTAAAAATACCTTTAGTCAATTTTGCTTTCATGAAGCACCTCATACAATGCCTGGAGCATAATACATGTTTAATAAATAACTATTTAATGCATGGAGGAATAAGTTACTACATCTTAGTTATCCTAGGTAAACAGTCAGACCAGGGTTTCGGGAGTGCTGCTGCATGACTTTACCTCAGAAATGAAGCACAGTCAACCAACTGACTTTTGATGTTTTGGACAATTTACTAAGCTTTTTGCTTGTGTGTTTGTTTTCTTATGACTTAAGGATGTTGAAAAGCAGACAATAACCTCTCAAGCAACACACTTCTAAGGTTAGAGGAAATATTTCTTCATCTCTCTCTGTTAATGTTGGCTAGAAATATTCCCTACTGTGTGTAAAGTATACTTTATAAATATTCCAAAGTGATATTGCATAAATAAATGACTATAATCAAATTCTTAATAAGAAAAAAGTGTCTTTTCAAAAGGCAGTTAGTTATACTTATTATGAGCAAGAACTTGGAGACATAGAAAAAGAGATAAACTAAGTGAAATACACAAAACAAAAAATAGGTAGTGAGGTAAAGGGATTAGTGTAGCCTCGCAGAGTAACCATTAGGTTTTATCCATGAATTAAAGTCAGATAAACACGTGGAATCAATTAAAATTATACAAGATAAAGCCGGGCTCGGTGGCTCAGCCTATAATCCCGCGCCTTTGGGAGGCTGAGGTGAGTGGATTGCCTGAGTCCGCGGGTTTGAGACCCGCCTGGGCAACTTGGTGAGTCCTCATCTCTACAATAAATCAAAAATTAGCTGGGCGTGGTAGCGCGCGCCTGTAGTTCCAGCTCCTTGGAAGGCTGAGGCGGAAGGATTGCCAGAGCCCAGCAGGTCGAGTCTGCAGTGGCAGGGAGCGGCCACTGCCCTCCAGTCTGGACGACAGTGAGACTCCAACTCAAAAAAAAAAAAAAAAAAAAATTATACAAGATGATATGCTCTGATTACAAACATTTTATTCCTTTGCCAATTCTATCTTCATTCCAGGCTCTCAGCTAGATTCACACCAGTCCAGAATAATTTAATTGTCTAATATAACATAAATCTAACAGATTTTAGACAAAACAGCTCTCTGGTCTCATCAAAGAACTGAACAAATCCTCATGACATTCCATAATGAAGAGCATTTCTCAGGCCTTCCAAGTTCAAATACATAAAACTCATCTGGGATCTGGTAAAATTATATGAGTCATGTTTTGTTCTCACCACTTCAGTGATGCCAGAGTTGGTATTACATCCTCTGAAAGAGAGGATGACTGATATTGAAATGCAGCAAAAATTTAAATGTAGATGTTAAACTAAGACATGACTTTAAAATGGTCTTCAAACACATGACTCAGTGTTGGAAACAAGAGAAAAGTACTTCCCCTCGCTGAGAGCCATAAATCAGAAATAACAAGTAGCATTAATTTAGACATTGAAAAACGACAATATAGTTAAATGATGTTGTTAAAAATGTGTTTGTGTGTTTTTACCCATAGATGTAATATCTATAGATACCAGAGGTCTTTCAGAATTCTTTATTTGAACATTGATAACAAACATGTTAGTATTATTTACTACAAGACTAACTGACATGCAAAGGTTCCTACAAATAAAAGTTTGGAAATTCTACAGTTAGGTTGAGAAGCTAACATAATTTTTTTTGAATGATCTGATGTTTTTCTTAATTGTGATTAATCCATAATTTGGAGATGTGAAGACTCCAAAGGTATATGTTTTATAGTTTATAAATCCAAAAGATAAGATAATCATAAAACTAGAAAGATGGCATTTTAGGACAAAGAAGCATGTTTTATACAACAAGGATTATTTTATTTGTAATTATATGTAAAAAGGGGTATATGATAAGATGGAAACTAGTGTGACTTCTAAATGTATTTTTAGAGTCAATGTCAAAGACAGAGCTTTTTTTCTTTAAACAGGGCAGGGTCTCAGTCTATCCAGAGTACAGTGACACAATCACGGCTCACTGTAGCCTCGACCTCCTGAAGGATCAGGAGATCCTTCCACACCTTAGCCTGCCCAGTAGCTGGAACAACAGGCAAGCACCACCATGCCTGGCTAACTTTTTTTTATTTTTTATTGAGATGAGGTTTCATTATGTTGCCTAGTCTGATCTCGATCCTCCTGCAAGCCTACCAAAATGTTGCAATTACAGATGTGAGTCACCACAGTTGACCAAACACAGAGTTTTAAGTTGGATGAAAACATGTATATCTAACCTAGAATGACCTTTTACATCCCCCTAAGATTTAGGTGGGAGCATTATACTTCTTACAGTCATTTAAATTGCACTTAACTATAAAATGTATTCTCTAGGCCAGGTGTGGTGGCTCATGCCCTTAATCCAAGTACAAACATATTTTGTTTTCTTTCTCTTCTTGAGAATAAACTAAATAACAAAATAAAACATTGACTATTATCCATGAAAATATTTTTTTTAACATTTTGGGGATATACAATGGCAACAATTTGGGTTTTAGAAATGAAACATAAATTAGGTTTGTTTTCATTCTTGTATTCATGGAAGATGAACACACACTGATTAGATATAATTTCTGCTAAAAATTGTGCACTTCAAAATTTGTTAAGAGGTTGGATCTCATGTTAAGTATTCTTATCTCAAAACAGAAACAAAAACAAAGGAACACAGAAAATTTTGGGAGGTGTTGGATGTTTATCACCTTGACAAGGGTGATGATATCACAGGTGGTTGCATATGACCAAACTTGTTAACTACACACAGTAAATACATGCAGTTCTTTGTTAAGTTCTTTAAATAGCTGATGCCACCGTAACTTAAAGGAATTTAAATCTACTTATATTTCACTTACAAATATTGTTTCAGTAAATAATAAATTTACCAAAAAAATTCTCAAAACATAGAAAAACAATTTTCAAGGAGCCATAATCAGTGTGAAAGCATTCAGCCTCAGAGTTATCCTCAAAGACTATGTAAGGAGTTATGGCTCCAAGTGTTTGTAGGAATTTACTTATAAAACTATCTCGGCAGGCTTGCCACATTTTAGAGAATATCTCTTTCTCAACCACATGTATGTATATGGAAATTAGCTTAGATTCTCTCTGTCTCTTTGTGTAACTTTTAATACAATGTATTTTCTTCTAAAATCGTTAAAATATATATTTCTGTATAAATGTAATAAAATGATGTCTGGGAATTTATACTAAACTGAATTTTTTTTTACTTTATTTTAGTATAAAAATATGGGAAACAAATCAGGATTAGGTACATAGGTAATGTATGTGCAGGTGAAGTTTGGGCCTCCAACTGGTCCTCACTTCCCCTGGTTTAGGACTAGGTACACTTTTTGTTGTTACGTGTCCCCCTCTCTTCCTCCTTCCCCTGGCAGTGTCATAAGACTGCTGATCCCTCACTTCTGCTGCTGTGAATAATGTTCAGGTCCCACTTATGAATGATAACATGTGGTATCCAGTTCTTTGTTTCTGTGATAGAACATTAAGAATGATTGTCTCTAATTCCATCCAATTTGCCGAGAAGTCCATGATTCTGTCCTTCTTTATGTCTATGCAATATTTCATTGTGCATATGTACTACATTTTCTTATCTAGTCTACTTTTGATGAGCAGCATCATTGGTTCCATATTTTTGCTATTGTGAACGGTGCAATAATGAACATCACGTGCAGTTATCTTTTTTACAAAATGATGTGTGTTTCGCTGGGTGTTTTCCCAGGAGGGGGATTGCTGGATTGTATGTAAGGTCAATTTCTAGTTCCCTTAGTTATCATCATACTATTTTCCATAGGATGGACTAGTTTGCACTCCCACCAACAGTGTAGAAGTGTCCCCTTTTCTCTGCACTGATACCAGCATCTATTGTTTTTTGTTTTATTAATGATGGTCATCCTTACTGGGGTAAGGTGATATCTCAATGTGGTTTTCATTTGCATTTCTCTGATGATTAGTGAGGCTGAGCATTTTCTCATGTATCTGTTGGCTGCTTATATGTCTTCTTTTCAGAAGTGTCTATTCATGTCCACTGCCCATTTTTTTAATAGGGTTGTTTGTTTGTTTTTTTCTCTTGGCTTGTTTGAGTTCCCTGTAGATCTTAGATGTTAGGCCTTTGTCAGATATGTAATTAACAAATATTTTTTCCTATTCTGTGAGTTGTCCCTGATCTCTTGATAGTTTATTTTGCTGTGCAAAAGCTTTTCAGTTTGATGAGGTCCCATTTATCTATCCTATCTTTTATGGCCCATACTTTTGGGGATATTATCAAGAATTGGTTGCTTATTCCAATGTGCATAAGAAGTCTCCTATGTTTTCTTCCATGATTCTTATAGTTCGAGGTTTTATGCTTAGGATTTTTATCCATTTAGAGTTGTCAAATAGGCAAAGGATATTATCCTACAATTCACCAAGTAAAAATACCAAAGTAATATCAAAATATGAAGAATATACAAAGTCCCTAAATTATTAAATACATTTGAATTAATAAAGTATCATTTTTGGTCTACAATTTAGAATACAAATAATTTAAATAAAAATTCCAATATAGCTGAAAATAGTTGAAACAAGGACTCTGAAATGATTTTGATATAAACATAAAGTGATTCCAACTATTTGGAAAGAAATTTGTCATTATATATTAAAGGCTCAAAAATGTCCATACCCAGTTACTCAGTTGTTCTACTTCTGTAAATTTATTCTAAAAAAATTAAAATAAAGACTTCTATAAATGTTTTTAAATTCTATTTATAATAATTAAATTTTAAAATAACATGATTCAAACAATAAGTAAATGATATGTATATATGACATTATATCATGTATCCATTAAAATTGATGTTTACAGATTTTTTATTGAAAATATATTATTGTCTTCTGAATCACTTTCTTCAAGTATACAATAAAATGCTAATAAAAATATTTAAAATGCAAAAGCTCACAACACTGAAAATACATCATGACAAGCAATACAATGACCAACATCTGGGTAAAGGTAAGTAGCCTCAAGATTGATCAAATGAGATCGAGAGACACAGTCAATGGCCCATGCATTCATAGATACCAAAACAGCAGGGCGACACCAAAGTGGCAAAACTAAGAGAAAACTAATTAGAAAGTTTGTGATGCTTAGAGAAAAGTGGTAGGGGAGGGAGTATCTATATTTGAACACCAGAACATCAGAGCTAAGGGCACAGAGAGATCCGGAGGAAAAGATGAAGGGTATTGTTCCAGGATCCCCAACTGACTGAAGTGTTTGATTGAGGTGAGCCAGGGAAATCACCCCACTTCAAACAGCAAAGCAACCTTGAGAATGTCTGTTGAACACAAGGAATGGGGGAGGCACTGCCCACAATCTACACTCATGATCAAATTTTAGAAGGTAATTTAACTGGCACCCAAATGGACTGTGAATGAAATAAGGTCACACCAAAATATCAGCCTGCTGGCAAATATCAGCTGTTGATGGAATGGGACATTTTAACACATCTCTTTGTCATTGACAGATCCCACGGATTAAAAATTAAAATTAAAATCTGAGGGCATTCGATGAATTCTACTTTATTTAATAACTATGCATCAGATTATATATTCTACAACATAAATATACATTATTTTAAATATTGTTATATTAAATATTTCAAAATTTTTTGAAAAAAAAGGAAAAATCTGTTTATTTTTTTAAAATTCTAATCACATGTAAAAATAGGGAGAAAACAGGGATAATAATGTGATAATATTCACCAAGTTTTTTTATGTACAAAGAATTGCACATATTTAATATGTGCAGTTTGATGAATTTGGACATATACAAACATTTGTAATATCATCACCACAATTGAAGTAATAGACATGTTTAAAATCTCCCAAATTTTCAAAATGAACTCCTTTAAGAAGTCATAAAGAAGGTCAACCCCCCTGGGTCCCCTCCCACTATGTGAACTTTTCTGTACGCTAAATAAATCCTGCTTTCAAAAAAAACCAAAAAGAAATCATAAAGAAACTTCAACAAATTTCAAATCAAAAAAATTAAATGTTATATACTAAGAACATAGTTTAATGAAAATACATAGTAATAACAAAGTTTAAACAGGCACTAAGAGTAGCACCGTCACTTGAAAATTAAAAATACACAGTTTTCTAAATAACTTGTGAATTAAAGGAAATGTGCAAATCGTATGTAAGAACTACTTGTAATCATTGGCAACAAATATTGGCATAAAGTACTGTCTCAAGCACACAAGCAACAAACCAAAAATTCAAAAATAAACAAAAGATGGCCTGTCTAAGAGTAGTTGACAGTCAAATTGGGAAGAATTCTCAAAAGGCAATAATGTAATAAATATAATATAACATAATTGAAATGCATTGTGACTAAATACTAGATACGTGACACAAAAATGGCATCTCACTAATTCTTGAGATTTCAGAGAAACTTGGCTAAGAAAAATAGAACTCAGCTGAGCCATGAAGTGCTGGCAAAGTGAGGGGTAGCATGAGTATGCGAGGTGTGTGTATGTTTATGTGAAAGATGTCAACATTAGGCAAGAAAAATGAGAAGATGACCCACGATGTGCATGTCTGGAATCTTTTTTCTTCACTTACTCCAAGGTGCGATGGGCATAAACAGTCATGTTGGCAGGGATGTATGCTATGCATAGGCTCAACAACATGGTCTTTCCTCGTCGAGGCTTATCTGGCTATTGCTGTTGCTGGGTGCCTAACCTGCCTGTAACAAAGATGAATATTAAAAAAAAAAGTCAAGAAAAGTCCAGATGCAGTGGCTCACACCTGCAATCTCAGCACTGTGGGGACCAAGGCAGGAGGACTGCTTGGGCCCAGGAGTTCAAGACCAGCCTGAGCAACATAGTGAGATCTTGTCGCTACAAGAAAAAAAAAAAATTAAAGGTGAGTATTGAGCCCTCGGTGTTTGTACCAGCAGTTAGCTGGGAGAACAAACCAGTCACTTGGCAGCAGGTTGGTTACCCTGAATTTCTTCCATTATTATGTGAACAGAGAGAGTTGTACTCCCTGGAATAGACACTTATTCTGGGTGTGCTTGTATTCTCTGACCAAAATGTTTCTTCAGGCCTTAACATTCGTGGACTCAGGTAAGGTCTTATTCCCCATCATGTTTGTTCCATATGACACTGGTTTCAACCAAAGAACAACAAAAGGTTTATACCAAGGAATTTTCTGTTCCTACCACGTGTCCCATCACTCTATAGCAGCTAACCTAACAGAATGGTGGAGAAGCTTATTGAAGGCTGAGTGAAAGCATTTTATGAATTTGGAGTTTAGCCTAATAGGACGTGGTATACAGCTTAGATAAGTTTTATAATACTGCCTCTCTTACTGCCAGAATACTTAGGTCCAGAAATCAAGGACACAGTGGAAGTTGCTCCTATATCAGACTCAATAACCCACTTATAGAAATTTTGCTTTCATTTCCCAAAGCTTTTGTCTCTAAAGGTTCAGAGTTGATTCCCAAGGGTGTAAAGTTTCCACTAAGAGATAAAAACACTGTTTTAATTTAACTAGACAATGAAATTGCCACCAGTCTACTATTGAATTCTCATCCTATTGAATCAATTGGTAAAGCAGAAAGATACTTTACTGGTTAAGTTGATTGATATAAATTCTCAGAAGAAAATTGGTTTCTCAATATACACTGGGACAGAGAAGACTGCGTCTAGAACACTGGGATATTCTAGAGCTTCTCTGATTAGTTCACATTCAATGGTAAGAGTCAATGGAAATTAGACCAATCCTATGAATTTCAGACCACAAATTTTAAGACCCACATCTGTGAATGAAAGTTTGTGACACTTCACAAATAAAAAGCCTTGACAATTTGAAGTTCTAGCTAATAGCAGAGGAAGATAGAGTGCATGTCAGAACAAGTAAATCACAAAAGTGAGGCTATTGACAGTAGACTTATATGGTTTCTTCCTTAATTATTTGCATATATTAACTTCCTTTTTTTCTCTACCTTTCTCCTATTATTTTATATGAGAAGTACTGCAAGTAGGATACTTTAAGATATGTTTTTTAAGTCATAGTAGATCCGGTGGAAATATCACTAAACCACAGAGGAATTACCATTCCTAGAGATGGATAAGGAGATGGAAGAAACCTTTTTTTTTTCCTTTTGGGGAATGAAAGTCAGAGCCTTTTTATTTTTATAAAAAGTGGATTTATTGCACTATGTAAAACCATGCAAATGACATTTTTGCCATGTAGAAGTTACACATGGACAGAAGGTTGAGAACAGACACTGAGAAACTATTGGTAAGAACTAGCTTGGTCTTTGTCCCTTTGTCTCGGACTCATTCCCACTGTCCTGTGCTCTGCTATATTATGAAACATCTGTGACACATCCCCACTACATCTCTCAGATTCTCTTGGTTAAGCTTCCAATTAGGGCCTTCCAACAGGAGGCACAGATTGGAGATTAGAACCCAGGAGAATTGAATAGTGAGTTCCTTTATTTCTGGAGGCCGATCTTACAGGAGAGGTTTCAGCACCTAAGAGGAGGACAGCGGCAATGAGGGATCCTGACAGTCCCTTTGGCTAAATCAAGTCCTTGGTCATCTGGGGTCCAGCAGCAAAAGCCTATTCAGCACAGCTCCTTTATGAATGCATTAAAGTTTTACATTTTCAGCCCAGAAGAGAAAAACCAGTAATTAATTCTTGATTTGCTTTATCTTTTCTCCTCTTTTGCTGCAATAACTTTATCTTCCCCTCTTCTGTTTCTCCAGTTCTGACAGTGTTGTAACCAGATACTAGTAATAATATTTTTCTGCTTGAAATAACTAGAGTGATTTTTGTTATCTGATTGACATATGTCCAAATTTCACTTCTCAGAGTTTCAGTTCTCAGTACAAATAAGGGAGCCCTGATAGGTTGAGAGGAATACCTAAAATCCAGAGGTTCCTTTCAAATCACCATTTGGGACTCTATTGTGTCCGCTGAGAAGGGCATGCCTGAAAGAAGAGAAAGGGTGGCCCAGCATGTTAAAAAGGGCTGAACAGTGTGGTCAGAAAAAGAAGAGAATATAGCAGACACTTCTAAGTCTCTCTCAGTTACTAAAGGTGCATACACTGATTTTGAAGCCAGCAGCTTTCCATGAACCCAGGTTATTGAGGGGAGAGTACACTATAGCACAACACAGGCACAGGCTGACTGAACACAGATCCCAATGTAGGGAACAATCGAGAATTGCATGACACTCTCCAGGTCAGGGTGCAGCCAAGTTGGCCCAAAGAGGAGTCACTAGACTGTAACCAGGCCAGAGCTCAAGGGCAGAACCAAGCAGTGGGTACAGTAATTGCATTTCAGTCATCTATAATGTGAGGCCATGGACCTGCCCCATCACCACAAAGTTATTTAAGCTCTGCTTTCCTCCCAGCCTTGGCTAAGAGACAAGAGAAGGGAATACAGGAGCATGTAAAAGGATCCCCCAAGCCTAAGGATTCTTTAATACAAGCTTGATATTAAACTTGACAAATATTACACAAAGGTCCATGGCCTCACATTATAGATGACTGAAATGCAATTACCATACCATACCCGCTGCTTGGTTCCTCCCTTGAGCTCTGGCCTGGTTAGAGTCTAGTGACTCCTCTTTGGGCCAACTTGGCTGCCCCCTGACCTTGGAGAGCATCATGCAATTCTCGATTGTTCCCTACATTGGGGTCTGTGTTCAGTCAGCCTGTGCCTGTGTTGTACTGTAGTGTCCTCTACCCTCAATAACCTGGGTTCATGAAAAGCTTTGGATTCAGAGCCATGACAAAATGCTATTTACCACGAGATTGCAAAAAAAATGGTACAACTATTAATTTATTGTAATCTTATCAATAAAATATACCTTCATTTTAAAGAAAATAAATAACTGTTATCATCTTGCTACTGAAAGTCATTTGATAGTATTTAAACATTTCTGAGAAATGCCCTGAGTTAAATAGAAATATAAGAGCATATATTTACATTGTATAACATACCTTTAGCATAACAGTAATAACACTAACAAAAAATCCTTTAATAGTAAACAAACAGAAAGCAATCCCATTAAAGTCAGAAGTTGCGGTCCATCATCACTAATACTTAAAAATACTTAATAATGGTCTAAAAGTTTTAGTTGACACAACAAAAGATTAATCAGAAATAATACTTATTGTTGTTCAAAAGGATAAGAAGTAAAACTATGAGAGTCCTCAGAAAGTGGAAGTTGAGAGCTCAGACTCCAAGGCAGCCTGGAATATAGTTCAGGGCCGATTCTGCACTAGCCACCCCTTACTATTTTCATGAACTTCAGATAGTTACTTAACCTTAGTGCCTCAGTTTACTGGTCTATAAAATAAGAACAATAATATCGCATTTATAGAGTTATTGTGAAGATGAATGAGGTAACAGCTGAAGTGCTTAAAAAGATAAGTGGTAAATGTACCATATTTTGCACACGCACACACACACACACACACACACACACACACAGCCTTATGCAAAAAATTTCACTCACTGATAGGGGTTCTTTATTTATAAAATGAAAACAAAAATTGCCCTCTCAGCATTATAGTATCAAGGTTATTAAATGAAACAATATATATTAAAGGGATTTTTAGACACTATAGTTGAATACTTTTATAATAGACTATAACTATTAATTGCTAGTCACAAACTGTATCTGTTACCATAAACGTGTCACCAAACTTTCATCTCTATCTTTGGAATCATTCTAAATTAAAAGAATAACAGAAATTTAGCCAAAAAAACTTTAACTTATTTTTTAATTTAAATATTGTGCCTCGAGAGCTCTTCTCTTTCTAAGAAATATGAAAAAAACAAAGAAGGTTGAAGACAGAGTAAAAAGGGCCAGAGTTAGGAAAAACACAATTGTAAAATAGAATGCAATAGACATTTAGATTTCTATACTACTATTTAATATTATTTCACTTTGTACCCATATGGCGATATTCATTTAACAAGCTGTGCATTATTCGGAATCTCATTACATACAAAAAAGATCATTTTTAGCCGTAAGTATAATACAAATTGAAAAAAAATGTATGTGAAAACATTTAGTGACTGATACTCAATAGCCCAAATGGTGCGATTTTACTGTGCCTAAACTATGAAGAAATCATCAAAGCTTTTATAGCAAGAAGGAAAACCCCAGGGAGCCTACTAAAATTTAGCATTGCCAATTTTTGTGGTAATGTAATGTTAATTTTACTTTTCATACAGAAGTACTGAAAATGTGTGCATTATGATTAAGACTTCAAAAAACTGTAGACATGTAAAAAAATAATGTGAGGCTTATTATGCTACAGACATCATTTAGTATGTCATATTAATCTCACAACAAAGCATTTAGACCCTCAGAAGTATTTCCTCGAACTTATTACTTTAAAAAATAAGCCTATTTTAAAGACCGGTAAATATTTTTCACCAGGAAAGTTTATGATTCCAAAAGAGCTTCTATTATTTCTATGAGGTCTATGCATATAATTCAGCTGATTTGTGCATGCGGATGGAAAATAAAAATAATATCTTTATTCTTACTATTTTCTAACTAAAATTTATCATTTCTTTAATTCTTAAATTAATACTTTAGTCAGCGAACCACAATAGTATTATCAAATCATTGACATTTTCATCATAGAAATATTTTACATCATCTTTTGGTTTTTACAGATATTATAAACTATGGCATATACTCACCACAGTTTCAAAATTACTATTATTGTTAAACCTATGCCTAGATCATGTAAATTAAAATACTAAAAAGTGTTTTATTACTATGTCACAAATTTGATTTCTCATATTTTTGGTAACTGCATTTCAATATAATACATTTTCTATATGATCTTCTGTATTTGATTACGGACATATAGACCAATGGAATAGGATAGAGATTCTGAAAGCAAAACCTCAATTTCTCAACCAACTCATCTTCCACAAAGCCTCCACCATCAACCACTGGGGAGAGGAGAACCTATTCAGTAAACAGTGCAGGGAAAATTGACTGACCACATGCAGAAGATTAAAACAAGATCCTTACCTATCATCATACACAAAAAATCAACTCTAAATGGATGAAAGGCCTAAATGTAAAACCTCAAACTATAAGAACCTTAGAAAATGCAGGAGACACCCTCATGGAAATTGGAACTGGCAATCAATTCCTGATCAAAACCTCAAGTGTTCTTGCCATAAGAGATAAGATAGACAAGCAGGTGGGACCTCATCTGACAAACTTCTGCAAAGTCAAAGAAACCATCAAGCGAGCAGGGAGACAGCCCACAGACTGGGAAAAAAATATTTGCCAACTGTATATCTGACAAAAGCCTAACTTCTAGGATCTACAAGGAACTTAAACTTACTGAAAAGAAATAAACAAACAGCCCCATTACAAACTGGGCAAAAGATACAAATAGACACTTCTCAAAAGAAGACATATGAGCAGCCAACAGATACATGAAAAAATGCTCAGCCTCGCTAGTCATCAAAGAAATGCAAATTAAAACCACACTGAGATACCACCTAACTCCAGTCAGGAAGCCATCATCAATAACTCAAAAAACAACAGATGCTGGGAGGATGCTGGGAAAAAGGAACACTTCTACAGTGTTGGTGGGAGTATAAACTAATACAACCTCTGTGGAAAACAGTATGATGATTCCTGAAAGATCTCAAAATCAACATTCCATGCGACCCCACAATCTCCCTACTGGGAATATAACTGGAGGAACTCAAAGCACTCTATGAAAAAGACGTCTGCACATGCATGTTTATTGTAGCATTATTCACAATAGCAAAAACATGGAACAAACCATGCTGCTCATCGACAAAAAAGTGCATACAAAAATGTGGGTACAAAAAATGTGGATTAAAAATGTAGTGCATATACATGATGGAATATTATGCAGTCATAAGGAAGGACAAACGTATGAACTTTGCAGCAACTTGAAGGGACTTAGAGTCTATAATACTGAGTGATCTATCACAGAAACAAAGAACTAAGTACCACGTGTTCTCACTCTGAAGCGGACCTTGAACAATTATCATAATATTATAAGAAAGGGATTGACAGTAGTGGGAAACTGCCGGGGAGGGGTGGAGCACATCTCATCAACAACTAACCCTGAATTGTACCCCACATCTTTGAAATAAATTTTTTTTAAAAAAATTGAAAAGCGTTCTGAGAGGGAATGCATAAACTTCATCAGACTTCCAAATGTATTAGTGTCACCATGGTGACTCTGTAATGTGTCAACCAGGCCAGGATAAACTATGTGTCCCAGAATCTCCTTTTCTGTATGATTCCCAGTGAGGGTGAGCCACAAAGGCACTCTGTGAGATTTGAGGGCACATGAAGCAGCTGCCATGCTGCTTTTCATTTGGAAGGCAGGGTGGGGTCATCCATGGCCACGTAGCTCGCACCATCACAGAAGTCTTCTGGTTGACCT
Source organism: Tarsius wallacei (assembly GCA_963574415.1). NCBI lineage: Eukaryota > Metazoa > Chordata > Mammalia > Primates > Tarsiidae > Tarsius > Tarsius wallacei. The sequence goes on along the minus strand of CAUYQG010037776.1, from coordinate 8,469 downwards.
CACTGCTGTGACACAGAAGTTGGGCCTGCCACTATGCCACCTACTGCTGCATCCTTCAGTCCTTCAGCTTCTCCCAGGCTAGATATGCACTTAGTTCTGTGATGATGGGCACCAGCTGCTCCTGCAGGACATCGATATCATTAAGGCCGAAAACAGTGATAGAGAGGACTAACATGGGTTCCAATCTGTTTTTGTGCATTTCAGTACACGCCTGTGTGTTGCAGCATGCCCGTTCCCATCTCACATCCATCTTCCCTTCCCAACTGCCCGGCTTGTGGATTTCAACTGTTAGCATCACATGCAAAGACAACAGTCTTTAAAAACAACAGTTACCTAGATTCTGCAATAATGTAAACCTTTATAAAAAGCTCTTTTATCCAGTCCAGTTTCGATGGGCAACATGGTTGTTTCCATGTTTTTGCTATTGTGAATAGAGCTACAACAAACATACATGTGCAGATATCTTTTTGGTAGAATAATTTGAGTTCCTCCAGGTATATTCCCAATAGGAGAATTGCTGGGTCACATGGAATGTCAATTTCTAGTTCTTTCAGGAATCACTACACTCTCTTCCAAAGAGGCTGCACCAGATTGCATTCCCACCAGCAGTGTAGAAGCGTTCCTTTGTCGCCACATCCTCGCCAGCATCTGTTGTTTGTTTTATTAATGATGGCAACCAGTAATAAATGTACCAAATATACTTTACATTCCTTTAAAATTTCATAATTTGGAATTATTAAGGTGACATTAAAATTTCAATAAAAGTAATGCTTTGGAAATGAAAAAGAAAGCTCTTATAACAAATAAGTATACTCTCATGTTTTCGCTTCTCTGAACACTGGTGCAGCACTAAAATAATATGAAGAACCCTGACTAAAACAGAATTTCAGATTATCATTAGATAAGAATAATCATAAGGCCATTCAATTACCTAACGTTTATTCTAATTTTGAAAGTAACTGTTGGCCAATATTTCCTAGTTAGGAAAATGTATGTAGGCTATCTTCACTATTTTTGTTTGGCTTATCTCAAATCAAATGGTTCCAGACCAGGTACATTAGAAAAATAGCCTTGAAATGAACAGAAGAAAAGTTTACCAAGAAGTATTTGTTTCAAAGGGTGAGAGGAATGATTGAAGAGCAGTCCTAAAATATCATGACTCAATTCAAGAAGATAGTTTAATTCTACTCTAGTCGAGTTCATGTTATATTTCAGTCTTATTTTGAGTGTGATATTCAGTCTTACACTTCAGTCTTATTCTAGGATTGGTATTTAAAGAATTGTATGCAACTTGTTGTGTCACAACACAAGTGACAAAACAGAATCACCAATAAATTGGGATGTATTTCCAGCTACCTTAAGAAAGCATGGAGATATCTGTATGATCTATTCAATAACAAAAGAGAGATGTGCTTGGATCAAGGAGCCCCAAACGTGAGTGAACATTCTTTTTACTGTCTTTATGCAATTGTTGGGCTAACCATCTATGTTCAAACCTCCTGTCTGACCACGGACATGACTATTCATGCATTTAAACATATGATCGTTTTGCCTTTAATTCTAAAAACATTGAGGGATTGCTCAAGCTAACCATAGAAAAAGGCCACATAAATGGCCCAATTTTTGCCTTTTAGTTTCAAAGGACACAGAATTTTCTTTGCCTTTGCAAGGCAGAAAAGATTACCTATTGCATATTTATTATTTGTGATATTGCCAGTGTTGGATTTGAGTTTGATTCATCAAACCATTGTCAAATGCCTGTATTTGTTAAAATCAACAATACTTTGGTTCACAATTTCCACAAAAACAGAACAGGAAAATTGAAATCAGTATTTTCAGCAGTGTGAATATGAAGTCTGACTTGTATGGGATCAGAAGACCTGAAGAATGGAAAAGGTGGGATGCAATTGGGAAGACAAAGTATTTCAGTGTGTTGGTATTTATGTACTATTGTGCTACCATGTAAGGTTGGGGCACTCTTTTTTATTTACTTAATAAGAGCAGGTTGCTGTGTTAGCATGTTTAATGTTAAGGAAATTTGAGGCTGTATGGGAAAACACTCCATCTGCCTATCTTTAAAAACTTTTTCATTTTCTATAATTGTATAGGTTTCTTTGTCAAAACATCTTTGTGTTAATAATGACCTCACTAAAACAAAATCAGCTCAAGATAAACTTTATTTCTTAGAAAAGTCCTACAAGCTACTGTAACAGGACTGATTACCTGAGGCATATTAAGAAGCAATGGTGCATAAAGCCTTTTTCAATATCAAATTCAAAGCAAGACAAAAGGTGAATTCATTAATGTGAATGTTAAGACAAATGAAATAGAAAGTCACAGTTGTTAATTATGCTGGAAAAATAGATTAGAGTTTGTCACACTTAAAGGAAACCTTTTGAAATAAATTATTCGAAAAGAAATTTTGTTCATATTGTTCTCTGAGGTTATACTATCAAGAATATATGTAGTTTTGTAAGCTGTGAAAATGGAGAACCCAATGTTTTTTATGTTATATTTTTATTGTGGATGCTTAAAGATGCAGTTGACAGTAATTATGAACAAAGAAGGAGAAATATGTATATCTCTTCTAATCAGCAAAGAACATTGCTGAAGTTCATGAGAAGCAATAGTGTATAAAATTCTGTTATTTTGGTAATTGATGCTCACTGTGTTGATCTCTATTCTTTACTTGAATCTTTGACAAGAGATTGTGAGTTTTTTTCTTTCAGATACTTCAAATATTTATGCTTATTTATACTCATGTTACATCGGAAATTTTTCCCATTTAAAGGTGTTAAGTGCTTAACTCAATATAACAAAACGGCCATAACTCCCTAGTACAAAACATCTTAAAAAAAAAAAAAGAACAGGGGAAATGTGCACATTCTATGAATATTTGGAAACCACATTCACCTGGCAGATTCATCACAATGCAGTTTCAATCATATTACACTCATTAAGAGAGTCAGTTGAAGTTTTTACTGCGTGGATGGTATAATAATAGCTTGGTTCCAAGACATGTCAAAATCCTTTACAGACATACAAAACTTATAGATGCCTTTTAGCATTCACTTAAACATTTAGAATTCCTTCCTGAAAAAATGTTTCCATCCTACACACAAGTACCTTAACTTCCTGTGATAAGTAGAATGGCCAGCAGTGTATTCTAAATAAGAATATGTTGCCTAAATGAACACAATCATAGCCACCGTAGCCTTCAACTTTCAGTGAAATGTCTTTGTTTTCAACATGTCTGATATATACAGCCTAGAGGTGTTTTTTTCAGTCATGAATGAAAAGTTCTTGCCTTTCACATACTCATGAAAACCTCATTTATGAGTTGTCTGCCATAAAACTCCTATCCTAAGCCTGCGAAAGACAGCTAATATTCCAGATAATTGTCTAAGGAATAAGCTGCCAACCATTTTCTCCTCAAGACTCTTCAGACTTTTTCCCTGTGTTTCCAGATAATCAGAAAACTGTCATGATCACTTTGTTTCCTGGAGTAATTGAATTTAAATTCTGCTCACGATGTCTATCAAAGGCTGACACAAGAAGCAACCAGATGAGGAAGATCTTTCTCATAGCTTGCAAAGTAGTATTGAGAGTACAGGCTATTATGCTGTTTTAAATGTAGTGGCATCCTCAAACACATAAGGGTGAAATGTTTCTCCTGATGAACTGCTATCCTCTTTTAAGCAAGATGAATCTAACATACTCAAAGCTATATGCTAAAATGATATAGCTTGCTCCAACACATTTGTTTGTTTTATTTTTATATCAACAATTATTTTATTTTGATATGTCCAATTCTGTACTCTGCTATTTAGTGCCATTTTTTATATACCAGTGTTTTTTTGCTCATAGTGTACAGATTTTTAATCAATCACCACAAATGACTTTTAGATTAGATAATATTTAACAACATTAAACACATATAGTGATATATGAAAAAGACATGATAGTAAAATAGATCTAAATAGGTTATGAGATATTAATTTCTATTTTTGCAATCATTGTTATTAATACTAGTCTGTCACAACTACTGCTGGGACCCTAAGAGTGTTCACATGCACTGATATCACTGATCTTCATAGCAATTAATAAATAAGTAAAACTAATAAAACTAATAAAATTTCTAATCTACATTATCTTTTACTGACACCTAGAGAAGGATTAAGTATTTTTCATCCTTTTATATCAATTTCCTTCAGTACATATCTATTCCATCTGTACTACTCTCTGTCATAGATCTCATGTATATTTTTACAAATGTTGCTTAACTAGCTACATGTTTAAAATTTCAAGGCAAGTGTCATTTTCTCTTCCTCAGAGACTAAGTTACATTATTCACATTACAGGTAGATACCATTAAAAAACAAGCAAATCAATGGCTGAGGGATCTAGGCCATGACTTCATAGCTACCTCCTTCAAACAGAGTGTCTTTCTGGCTTTTAAGAAAATAAGAATAATATTTATAAATAAAATGAAGAATAAAATCCACTTTCTTGCTATAAAAAATATCCACATTTATAGAATAAACTGCTCGATGCCTTTAATGAAGCAAGTAATTACTCCTGAATGTCAATTCTGCACTGTATATGGGTGAAAACTACTTCAAAATGAATTAGCATTTATCACAAACTCCAAGAACTCCTTAAGTGTATTCAATTAAAAATTCACTTTTAAATAAACTAGAAGGGTAGTAACAGTATAAAATGAAAGTAAATGCAAACGAACCAATTGTTTTACTATCAAAATGTCAACAATAGAAAAAAATAAAGAATACATTTGAGATTAAACTATAAATTGAGAAAACGGAACCCTTAGAAAATAAGTTCAGGATATTTCAAAATTGGAAAAACTCATCCCATGCATCATTCATATAAGTGGTCACCTCCACACCTCTATTCTCTTAATTTTTATATTTCCACTCATCGCATATTTTCTAGTTATTCAAAGTTGAAAGTTTATCATAGTCTTTGATTTCTTTTATCTTTTTTTCCCTGTGCAAATTATTTAGGAATTGATAGGGGAGCATTTCACTGAAATATCTCTTGTGATTGTCACTCCCACCAAATAAAGTATAGGCTGCCGAGCATGGAACTAAGACCTTTCATGGTTTAGGCCAACCTTATCTCTTTAGCTTTGCTTTCTGCTATTTATTTCAAAAAATCCTCTCTTCACTACCTTTAAAGATGATATGTACCCTCATGTACTAAGTAAATTCTGAAGTCAAGCCTGCTATTATTTTACTTCACCTATAATAGTGGTTTTTTAAAAGCTAAGTTTTACCTATATTTCATGTTCAACATTTAATTATTCTCTGAATAACAGCAGCATTCGTTTATTGATTTTTTTGCTATATTTGATTGAATATACATGACATACAGAGCATAGACTTAAGGTGTTTCAAAAGAACAGCTATAATATAGTCTGCATTTATTAATTTTATTCTTACACTTGATTTTTATATAAATGCTTTTTCTCCACCATGAGATTATAGCAATTTAGATGCAGTGGTCATATTTTGCACTTTTATTTTGTTCCCCACAGTTCTTGACATAAATATTCATTTGACTGAATTTCTTAAATAAAAAATGAAACTTGGAAAAATATAATGTTGATTTTTACCTCTGCTAAGGTTCTGGGAAAAAAAGAAAGTTTATAAAATAATTAACATTATAATCCAGAAGACAGTTATTTCTAAGCTCATTGTTTATTGTCTAAAATGGCGGGAAAAAAATATCTCTTTTCTTTTTCTTTCTTTTTTCTTTTTTCTTTTTTTTTTTTAGTATTATCTTGTATAATCCTCTTTGAAAGGCATGGAAATAAAGAACAGCAATAAGATGGCGATGATTTTTTGATGTGCTTATTAACACATGTGTTTAGATGAAATTACTGTAGCTCCCAGAGCCATTCCCATTCCAAAAGTAGAGGGCCTATCTTGTTCATACCTTAAAACTTTAGAGAAAACTGTACTAAGTCTCACTGGGAACTGGACAATTATTCAACTGGGATTATTGCTAAACCAGCTACTCCCTTCTCTGTATGGTTTTAGAAAAAGTCAAGTCAATGGTGGTTGAAGCAAGGAAACTAATGACTTATTTACAGTGTTACAGTGTGCAATATGGCAACTAATTCATGCTCATAAAATCCTAGATTTGAAAGATTTCATGTTGGATTAATTACCACTTTTTCCTCCAGATAGCCCCTTCAAGATAAAAACCTGTTGTGCTTTGAACATCTTTCCAAGAAAAAAGGATTTTCAAAGTTCTAGCTTCAGTTATTCCAGTGCTTGAAAACGCTCACAGCTTGAAAATCTATATTGACAACAGTCCAGGTTTATTGGACTTTGCTTTTTTTTTAAGTTTTTGTAGAGTCAGGTCTCTCTATCTCTCTATATTGCCTACACTGGTCTCGAACTCCTAGACTCAAGCAATCCTCTCTCCAGGGCCTGTCAAAGTGCTAGAATTACAAGTGTGAACAACAGCACCCTGCCTGAGCTTTACTTAGGAAAAAAAAAATCACTACAGGCTTCCGGCAAGATGGCAATGGGGCAGCTTGGTCTATGAGACCCTCCGCAAAGGAGAACACAGAAGGACTCTAGCTCTCTCCCTGGGGGCTGCAGATCCCATCGTCGGCAGCCTGCTCTTCACACAGAGCTCGGCTGTCGCCACTGCTGAAGCATCACAGCAGTCTGGGCAGCCACTGCAGCCACAGTCGCTGCAGCCACCATAGCTGCCGCCACCTCCGTGGTGGCCATTGCACATCGCCCCACCCATGCCTGAGGCGATCCACGACTTCAGACCTTGAAGCCCCTGCAAGCAAGATCTGCTGAGATCACTGCCGCATCTACTGCCAACGTGATGTCCTGCCAGGCCGTGGGTCTCCTCCCGTGTGCCTTGAGGCAGGCTTCCATCTCCAGCGTCTGTCTGGCTCCATCCCCTCTGGGGCGAGCAGCTGAGATAAAGACCATCTGCTGGCGATTCAAGGTAACGATACCAAAAGGGGAAAAACAAGCTTGATAAACAGACACAGGCCATATCTGAGTGGCAAATTGGGCAGTAGTGAACTGAGTGGTGATCTGAACTGCCCTTCACAGCAGGCCAGGGGCAACTGACCCTAACTGTGAACAAATTTACTGCCCGAGAAGACAACTAGAAATCAGAACTGAAAGGACATTGGACTTAAACGAAAAGTCTCAGAGTGTGCTTAATTGGTTCTGTTAGTTTACCGACTCGATTCTATCCCTACTGTTTTGTTCCTTTTGTTTGTTTGGTTGGTTTTTATTTGTTTGTTTCTGTTTTTGCTTTTTTCTTTTTCTTTTTTCTTTTCTTCTCATTTCTCCTCTCTGTAAACCATATCTTTGTATAGAGGAACAGCATACCAATAAGGAGGTTGGTTAGCTTGTATGTTAGCATCATTTTATGTTTCAAGTTTTTTTGGTATGGGAGTTGGTTAGTCTGTAGCTGTGGTCTATTGTTTTTATCTGTTTCAGTTTAGATCTCTCTCTCCATCTGTTGGCACATTCGTCTGTTTTCCCCCTTACTCCTCTCTCTCTCCACCCCCCTCTTCCCCCCACTGTCTGCTCCATTCTCCTCCCTCTGTTAACCTCATTTTATTTCAGGGCATGAACCTACAACCCCACTGCACAGACAGATTCCAAGGCAGTGGGAAGTGGGTTTCAGATTATCCATACACCTGTCGGCAGATACCAGGACCTGCAGATAGATTTTGAATCACAACTCCCCCCTTAAGTAAATCTCAAAACTACAAAAAGGACCATCCCCAACCTACAGTGCAACTCCGGAATTGAACAAAGTAAGAGGACATACATAAAGAAGAATAGGAGACTGAACAAACAGAAGTAAAAGCAACCCCTCTACTGCTGAATAACAGAATTAAAGAAGAACGTGACATGAAGGGAAGGAAAAAGTAGGGAGGGAAAAAAACGCACAAATGAAGAAAAACCAAAAGAAGAATATAGGTCTCACACAGACCCCTGGGAGGTCAGACACTGAGAAAATAGACTTTGGAACACAAACAATGAAAAGCCCCCAGAATGACTGACCCAGACAAACCCAGACATCAAGACATTAATAAACAGAATTAAAAAAATTGAGTAGAGACAAGAGGAAAATAGGACGGAGCTGATGTCAGAAATAACAGCAGTATAGAATACTGTGATGGAAATATAAAAATTAAGAGAATAGAGGTGTGGAGGTGACCACTTATATGAATGATTGCATATTCATCTTTTAATTTTGTTTTTGTTGGTCTGTTTTTGCTCTTTCGTTATTCTGCTTGACTATTTCTGCTTTCCATGCTTATTAGTTTGTTATTTATTTCCATCACAGTATTCTATACTGCTGTTATTTCTGACATCAGCTCCGTCCTATTTTCCTCTTGTCTCTACTCAATTTTTTTAATTCTGTTTATTAATGTCTTGATGTCTGGGTTTGTCT
>CAUYQG010037774.1:0-39429 GCA_963574415.1 Tarsius wallacei | reverse complement strand
GAGTTATTTATTAATTAATTTTATGGTAGGGCTAGTATGAATTCCTTTTTAACAATTGCGTGCTATGAAGACTCAGATGACTCCGTTTTGAAGGATGTTTTCTTTATATGGTAAAATAATGAAGTCTTGATGAAATGAAGACCCTTTGACTCAGAATACTTTCATGTGTTTTGTTCCCATTACCACTCAGCATATTCTCATTGAACTGTTGACTGACTGCACAACACCGTGTAGCACCACGGGCTTTGTGTTGAAATTCTGGCTTTAACATTCTGTGGGTTACTCATTTGACTCTTGAGTGGCAAAATAATGCTAGTATGTAGACGGATAAATTTCATTTATAATACCAGTGGTGCAGCGGTTCAGCATTTTAAGTAAAAATATTTTACACACTACCTCTCTTTCTCTCTCTTTTTAACAGAGTTTTAACGTCTGAACTTTTCTCTTAGGGGGAAAAACTACTTCAGGGCTTGACTTTTTGTACGAATTTTAACTGTAAAATGCAGATTTATCTTGTATGCATTCACAGAAATGGAAATCAGAGCTGCTAGAGCTTTTTATTTTGACTTATCCTGTTAAGGGTATATACTAATGGTGTATTCAGCTTAGATCTCTTATTTAAATTATTTGGTAAAATAATTGATTACTAGACATATTGTAAAACCAACAGATCTTGGTTATACAATAAAATATCAGTTTGTTGGTAGTCTGAATCAGTTATTTCAAGTGCACCTTATTAACAAAAATATCAGTGGATTCAGTGTAAAATTTTTAGTACTAAATGTCAAGCCTTACTGTGAATTTTGTTCTGTATCTTAAGCAAATTTATGATAATGCTCTCGAGCTATCAACAAAATATATGTACTTTTATGAACTATGAATTTTCTAATTAAATTTTACATGCTATAACATGATTTTTACATGACTGATACTTTGTTTAAACTATCAAATGTCAGTATTTTACTACAATTTTATTATAAAATGTACATTATCACTAAATAAACTTTGATTTTAAAAATCAAATTAGCTTTAGTGGTATATTATTTTTTTACAAATAAAGATAAACTTGCATAAAGGCTAAAAAAAAATTATAAAGAAATTTGTCTATAAATTCTGTGATTTAGATTAAATATAAAAAATTCAGTAAAATATGCAAACTACCAAAAGTCTTCAAAGTACTGTCCTATACTGACATTTCTGTTAAGGAAATTGAATCTATTGTTAAATGCCTTCTGTAGAAGAAAACTCTAGATCAAAATGTATTCACAATTCAATTCTATAAGAGATATAAAAAAATAAATAATATCAATTCTAAACAAACTCTTCAAGAAATCCGAAGAGAAAATGCAGTTTGTTTTGCAAGCATTTTCAGTTTAAGAAAAATTATATATATAATTGTTTCCATTTTCCAGAAATAAAAGCCTTTTAATTTCTGTTTTATAAATGGCTAATTCTGTTTAATTGCTTTTAAATTTATTTTGACACTGTTATAGACCCAGCCAACTGAACAAAAATAATGATTTATCTTTCTGAAAATAAAAAAAAAATAGGTAGATTTGTCTAACTATTCTGAAGACATTTTTTAAAACATGCAAGAAGTAGAGGAGGAACTGTAGGCACAAAAAGGATAAGTGGGAAAAAACATCATAGTAGTAAAAGGAAGCCATTCTCATTTTTACATAACCTTCTTTCTTTAGAAGATTAATATGTAAAGAGACACATATAAACAACTTTCTAATTTTGATCCAATGCCTTGACCTTAAAACCTGAATTATTTCTCTCTCTCACTCTCTCTCTCTCACACACACACACACACACTCTCTCTTTCACAAAAATTTGAGTCAAAAATTGAAAGGAAGTTACTATCTATAATCATTTCTCTACACCCAGTCATTCCACTTCACCTCTAAAAACATTTTTTACTGAATGAATACAGGAGCATATGTGTGGGTACAAGCACAGAGTGCACATGTTCTTTAAACCACCCATCACACTATGGGTTATTCCTTCTGTTCTCCGCTTGCTCAAACTGTTTTGGGTCCCAGATTAAGAATCTCATTGCCACAAGAGAGATTTCTCATTGGCCCCATATCAGGTAGAAGAAAAACATCTGAACAGCAATTTAATGACTGAATTATGCCAACTTCCACTGTTGTGTTGAAAGATGACCTAGTCTTTTTCCTCTTCTTGGCAAAATATAGCAAACTTCAAATGTTTATCCTACTCTAAATTTTTATTTGGAAAAACACGTACCTCATCAATAATTAAGGGTCAAAATATTATTTTAAAACATACTGTACATAAAAACAAAACTTTCTTCCAAACCTTATGAAAATAAACCAAATTTAAGTAGTGAAATTACCGTTCTCTCATATAGTGTCTTTCAAATGTAATTTTAATCTGGTAGGATATTGTCTGTATTTACTCAATTCCTTCAAGGTACATACAACCTAAATTATATAAATATTTTAAATATATACATATTTAAAATCATAGCAATTACTTTCCAGAGGAAAAAAAATCATAAAGTAATGACATACAATTTGATGACATTTTGGAGTCAAGAAAAATAAACTGTTAACATTTTGTAAGTGGTATTTCTCTACACGAGTTTATAAACTGGAAATTTTCACTCAAAATATTACTTTACTAGTATGACCTTTACAATAAGAAATTTAATATACACAATTAATTATAGTTATTATAAGATAGTTTCAATTAGTTGTAATTGGATTATAATTATATATGTCACAATCTTTTTTTTTTTTTTTTGAGTTGGAGTCTCACTCTGTCCCCCAGGCTGGAGTGCAATGGCACACTCATGGCCACCACAGCTTCGACCTACTGGGCTCAGGTTAACCTTCCACCTCAGCCTTCCAAGTAGCTGAAACTACAGATGCATGCCACCACTCCCTGTTATGTGTCACACTCTTTTTCAATCCCGGAAACAATGTATTCTACCAAGTTTTTAACAGACTAAATTTAGCCAGGTTTCTATTTTGTCACAAGTTTTTTAAAAGTGTATGGACTATAATTATTGACAAGTGTCCTATACCATTAGAAACAGAATAAGAGGACAATGACACAGCTGGGAAAATTAATATAGCTTTACATTCTCAAATTACTTGTCAGTAATTTCTCTACATTACTAAAAAAAAGTGAAGGAAGAAGTAGTTTTACTTAGAAACAACTGTTGCCTAATTTTCCTTGACCAAAATACTGACTAATTTATGAAACTGCCCATTAAGTGTCATCTCAGGAGCAAGGGGAAAGTGATACAGGCCTCCAGTGAAGTATAGAAACACACTTAGATCAACTTGTGAAAGTTTCATTAATTAACAGAAAAAGCAAGTTTCAACCCACTTTATTATTGTTGGTGATGCAACCAGCTTTATTTAACATCCCCAAGATATTGTTGCACATATGCTATGCTTTTAAATGTGGATCATGGAGATTTTTGCGTTCATTTTTCCAGAAGTTGATGGTAAGGATCAGTCAGATTAAAACAATAAGAATGTCTAAAAATCTGCAAACACAGATTCAAGAAGCTATACATGTGAAATTAATGCATTTTTCACTTTCAAATAATCTATTAAGAAATCTAGAATGTTCACTGAAAATAAAGCATGCAAGAAGAAGAATCTGAAGTGAGGAAAAACTGGCAACAAAAGGATTTGGGTTGGGCAAGAATATCTGGCTTTCCTTTCTTCTTTCTCTCACCTCCACACATTTTCTAGACTCACTCTCACTCAATGAGTTCCTCTTCTTATCCCCATCAGCCCAGGGCTCTGAACCAAATAAGGAAGTAGGAGAGAAGAAGAAAGGGAAGATAATATAATTTATTTTAATGTATAAAACCAATGCTAGAACTCTCCTTTCCTCTTCTTTCTCTCAGACCAAGCACAATAGTCAATACTTGAAGAGATAATATAAATTATGATTATTACATTTCAGTCATCTTAAAATGAAGAAAAACAATAGGAAATAAGTCATGTCATCTTCTTTTGCTAACATTTGTTGACAAGTTTAACAAATAGTAGAAGTAAAACTTAGATGTTAAAGACTTTCAGTTACAGTCACTGTATCTTGGGATTTTTAATCAAGAAACCAAAAAATTCAGAGTGCTACAATAAGAACTTTCAAGGTTTTACATATTGAAGGACCAATTTAAAAGGCTATTTATAGGAGTTGTGGTCTCTCCATATGTGTAAAAACCAAATATATCTTTATGCAACAGCTATTGGCAAATAAAAGGAGCAAAACAATCAGTTAATAATCATGTTTTAATATCTATTACTTTCTGGGAAGCAACTGAGTTATTGAATTTCATTGATCAATTAAAATATCACCAAATTGAGTTTGTTCATTTGTGTGTGTGTGTGTGTGTGTGTGTGTGTGTGTGTGTGTGTGTGAGTTCTCAGTTAACTTTTTGATAGCAGGATGGTAATAATGGCTTGTGGGAAGACCTCTGAAGTAGAAAAAGTGGAGAATGGAAGCAGGTGTGGAAGTTGTGTTAATGTTGTCTTTGCATTCTTTCTGTTTTAAGTTTGCTTGTTCTGAACAGCTTAAGTGTTCGTTCAAATTAATGTCAAATCAAGAATAAGTTCAGATGAAATACAAGTGCAGTATGTGAAAACTACAGCCAACTAGATAGCCTCTACATGCCATCTGACTGTGGTCACAACTGAGTCCAATCCTTGAACACTACGGAACCTGGCTGAGTAGGACCCTAAAAAGAACTCCCTCTAGGAAGGTAGGAATGTGCATTGTATTTAAATAAAGGATATATGGGAGGAACATAATAGGATACTATCTCTCTCCAACCATTTAAAAGCTTGTGTGTTAGGTTTCTTACCTTTTGTTTCACATTAAACTTTAATCCCTTCCAAGGGGCCTATTTAGAAAGCTTGATTCCCTGATTACCCTTTCTTCCCAAGGAAAACAAAGAAAGTAATACTATAGTGTTAAATTCAGTGAGACCAGACAAGAAGTCCACATCTTTCCTAGAAGAGAATCAATCAATAATAAGTCAATGAGTGGATTATCTCTTTTAAATGTTGATATTTAGCTGTCAACTTCTTTTAAATGTTGACAATTAGCTGTGACAGACATGTGTTTCTTAAGACCAAAGCCAAGCTACTGGCCTGTAAAGGGTAAACACCTTTAAAAATCTGCTTATTAGAGCCAGAAGAACACTTCTATTGACAATTAAGAAAATATATTGATATAAAACATTGTATTCATCACAGAGACCTCATTGAAAAAAAAAAGAATCTCACAAAATCAGTCTCAGAAACACTAGTCTGCTTTTTAATTATAATTAGATGAATAAAATTTGGGGAATTAATTCAGTAAAGAATAGGGAGAACATATTTTGAAAAAGTAGTGGTCGAGTGCAATACAATAAACCAAATGTATCTGAGGTAGTAGATAAGACAGAGCTAAGTTTCTACACTTAGGTGAATTGTGTCATGTAATGGAAGAATCTTCAAGCACGTTTTTGCAAAGTTAGTTTGTGTGGGTCAAATTGTGTGAGGTTGACATAGTTTTAGTAACCTTGCTCTAGTTGTGTAGTAGAATAGAAAAGTTTTTTTTGTTTTTTTAGAAAGCAGGAGGGAGGGGACCTGAATGGGTTGCCAAAATTTTTTAAAAGGATAATTATATTTTTATCCAGCAACAAAACTTACTTTACAATCTGTTTGTTAAGTGTTTTAGATTGAATGAATCCACCCTAATTCATCTGTTCTAAGCCTAATCTTCCATGTGGTGGCCTTAGTTGGTTAGGGCCTTAGAAGGTAATTAGTCAAGAGAGTGGAGCCCTCATGAACAGGAATACTGCCCTTATAAAATAGAAACTACAGAGAATCCTCTAGGTCTTCTTTCCATCATGCAAGAATGCAATAAGGAGACCACAGAGAACCCTTACCCAAACCTGACCATGCTAGGAAACATCTCAAACAAGTAGCCTCCAGAACAATGATACATTTATGTTGTTTTTAGGCCACATAATATATGGTATTTGTACTATAACCTGATGAGAAATTTAAGGGTTCATTTGCTTGTTAGTCTATATTTCTCTCTCTCTCTCTATATATATATATATATGAACAGGACTATAAATAGCACAGTGAAAGTTTGATATAGTAATTCTATGTTTGTAAAATAATGTATTAATGAGCAACTATATGTATGTATTTAGCACACTCAGAACTTAAATTATGGCTCATACAAATAAAAATGAGCATGTTCAAATATTTTACTTGATGCATTAATTAAACTGTTACAGCTGGTACAAAAGAAAATTTCAAAAATCATGGTATTACAAATCAGAAGTTAACAAATACATTTACAAGTATATATAAAACTGAACTTTTCCCAGAAGGGCAAGGAAAATCAATTGTCTGTACACTGGATAAAATGTGCATGTCAGTGATTAAGTATTTGCATTGCTGCATTTATCTAAAATTTAGAGTTGCAAACTGTAGCATGAAAAATAGAAAGAGATAACTCAAAGAACTCAGAGAATTCTGTAGGTAAGTCTATTTCAAAGTATTTTTATATTTTTTCACTATTTCACTACATCGCAACTTGCCACTTCATACCAGTGAATAAATAAGATGGTAAGGATATTAAGACTGTGGAAGAAAGTTTAGTGAACATGAATTGATGAGAAAGTTGCTAATGTTCCCATGTTATACATAAGAAAATGGAAACTCAGTGAGTAATTGACCTGTAAAAGATTTCACATCTACTGAGTGACAGAGCTAGGACTCAGTCACTGAAATTATAAAGTCAAACTATTTGTTCTATCAGTGGACTTCAAATAACTTCTAGGGAGTTCCTTTATTTCTCAGAGGGGATGCCACAATTCCAAGTGAGAAATACAGAACTTCTGCTCTTCCACCTACAGGGTTTAGTCTGGAATAGCATTATATTTATTATTTGTTATAGAAATAAAAAAACACAAAGGAGAACAGAAACTATTTATTCAGCATTTTCTATAACAAGGTGGTTAGCTACTATCAGTTGACACCGGTGGTAGAAGAGAGAGTTGAAATAATAATTAAGGTGAAGGCTAAGTTTAGAGTTTAGCAACTGGTTTCATGGCAGTACTGTTTAATGTGAAAAACCATAGCTCTAAGGAATAGAAGTGATTTATCACTGTTTTAATTTTTAAAATTGGAAACATACACATTATACTACACTAAGTGTAGACATGCCTAGTTGCTATCAGATGCCCAAGTGGACTTTGACTCACTGATCTATTTATGCTGAACTTTTTCTTTCTTTTGTTTTATATTGTTTATGTCCAGGCTATTATTAACATATTTATTATTGTTCTCTCACAACCCCAGAAACCCAGAAGCAGTGCAGATAATGGAACTGCAGAATGGCACTGTGAAGATAGAGTTCTTTCTCCTGGGATTAGTGACCATTCAGAACTTCAGAGTCTCACTGTTGCTGTGTTCTTTTCCATGTACTCTGTTGCCCTGATAGGGCATCTTGGCATGATTTTATTCATCATAATCAACTCCCACTTGCACACCTTCATGTATCTTTTTCTCTGCATGCTGTTCTTCATAGATTAATATTACTCTCCTCTCATTGCCCTCAAATTACTTTTGAACTTTATTTCTGATGAGACCATTTCTCACAATGATTGTGCTGCAGTTATATTTTTTTGCTGTTTGGTTGACACAATCTTTTCTCTTGGCTGCCCTGATTTATAACTGGTTATATAGTAATCTGCAACCGACTGCTTTATGTGGTTACTGTGTCCAAGAAGGTTGTTGCCAGCTTACAATTGGGGCAGTTTTGGGGAACACAGTTAGCTCAATTACTCCCACCACTAACACCTCCATAGAAATTAACCATTTCTTTTGTAATATCTCCCCACTCTTCTCTCTGTCCTGCACTGACATATGCATGACATCATTCTAGTGGTCTTTGCTAGTTTGGTTGAAACTACCTGTCTTCTAATGGTTCTCCTCTCTTATATCTGCATTATAGCATCTATTCTTAAAACAGGTTATGTGGAGAGAAGAAGAAAAGTGTTCTCCACTTGTGCTTCCCCCCTGATTATGGTCATTCTTTATCATGGTACCTTGATCTTTATTTATTTGTGCCCCAACACAGACCATTCTACGGATATTAATAAAGTGACTTCTGTTCTCTATACATCAATTACACCTATGTTAAACCTTCTCATTTATAATCTCAGGAACAAAGATGTAAAAAATGCCTTTAGAAAAATGACTGGCCAAAAATTCTTTTTAAAAAAAGGATAAAACTGGGCCTGACAATTTTCACAATGTCTGTTCCTTGATCTTTAATTCCAACTGTTGGGAAAGCCAATTTAATATGGGTGGTCCCCAAGTCTATGGGTAATGAGCCTTCAACCACAGAATAGGGCTGAATGCTAACATTAGAACTTGGGCCTCTTACATCACTTATACTATGACTACCTTTTTAAATTTTAAAGTTGAAATTTCAAGTGTTTATTTCAGATTAAGCATTATTTTTTATTTTATTTCCTGTATATCATATTCTTACTCCTTTTGCTTTTTCACCATAAACTCTTATCAAAATTACTCCCATTAATAAATAAACAATTGATACAAGGCAATCCCATTCTTAAAAAATAAATGCATTTTACTGGGACTTTTTATCAATTAATTTGATTTCTATAAACACATTTACATTGTGGCTGAACTATGCAAATTCTACTTGCTCTATGCAAATATTAAACCCTACAAATTTTATTTCTTTAATCACTTCAATTTCAGATGATAACTGGTATTCTAATCAGGGATTTGCTTTTAAGACTCTCATCATTCTCTATTATAATTGTATTCATTTGAGTTCTATTTCTCTATCAAAATTAATAATTAATTCTTATTCATTATATGATCTCTTGACTCTTTACCAAGGTATCTTTTCCAGCATGGATCCTAAGTGAATATTATGAAGTAAATACAAGTCAGTTTAATACAGATTATTTTTTTATATTAGATCATATGCTCCAATATGAACAACCCATTTATTTCTCTTGAAGGATGTTTGGTTCATCCTTTGGAGTGGTGTTGTGTACAAAATTGATTACTGTATGATTACTGTATGATTTTTTCAAGTGTGATAGCTTTTTAAAAAACAATCTTCATATATTGACTAAGCTAAAATCTGGCTCATAATACATTTTTTCAAGACTATATTGATTGAGTCTGAAGCCTCTTGATTGGTTTAAAAAAACCAACTACAATTTCTTTTCTTTTTTTTTTTTTTTTGAGTTGGAGTCTCACTCAGTCGCCCAGGCTGGTGTGCAGTGGCATGCTCATGGCCACTCCAGAGTCGACCTGCTGGGCTCAGGTGATCCCTCTGCCTCAGCTTTCCAAGTAGCAGGAACTACAGGCATGTGCTACTTCACCTGGCTATTTTTTTGGTTTATTGTAGAGATGAGGTCTTGCCAAGTCACTCAGGCTATGCTCGAACCCATGGGCTCAGACAATCCCCTTACCTCGGCCTCCCAAAGTGCTGGGATTACAGGCCTGAGCCACCACGCCTAGCCAACAGCTACAATTTCTGAAGGAAGCTGTGCTCTGAGAGCCAGGGATGGGAAGCGGAGCCCATGAATGGTGGGATGTGAAGTTAGCTGGCTTCTGGGTCATGACCCAGAGAGAAGGTGTGGCAGGAAAATGTAGGGACTGTGTTAAACCAGCCGGGCACAATGACTCACACCAGTACTATCAACATGAGTATATTTATTTTTTTTTACATATATGTGAATATTGTTAATAGGTTTTTAATAAAACTTATTGAGTTGGGGAATGGCTTAGTCAGTGATTTATAAGTCCTGATAGGTGATATATTGCATGAACAACAGATGTATAGAAAAATAATTATATAGAAAAATAAATGTTTAACAGGTAGTATAATAAGTTTTGTTTTAAAACTCTGTTCACTTAGTAATACCAGACAAATATTTTGCAAAAAAATATTTTGGAGTACTTTGTGAGGCAGAGGAAAGAGAATTGCCTGAGCCCACGGGTTCAAGACCAGCATGGGCACCATGGTGAGACTTCATCTCTACAGCAAATCACAAATTAGCTGGGCATGGTGGTGTGCACCTGTAGCTTCAGTTACTTGGAAGGCTGAAACATACAAATTGCCTGAGCCCTGCAGGTCGAGGCTGTGGTGGTTGTGAGCCTCCCACTGCAATCCAGCATGAGCACAGAGTGAGACTCCTACCAAAAAGTCAAAAAATTGTGCTAAACCCAAAGGTGAGGTTGAATAGCGGAACTGAGGGCAAACTATAGAGAAAAGGTTTCTGACAATGAAAGTGCATGCTGCAGAGTAAATCTAGACCACAGTTCCATTCACTGTGGTGAGATGCATTTTCAGAAGGGCTTTGTCCATACAGAGCTGTGGTGAGGTTAGGCTCTCACCAATTTGAAAATTGAATAATGAAGACTGGAGTGGCGTCCTGAGATTAATGAAAACTAAGTGTTTTGTACTAAATACTGAGGAGTAAATGTTCTAGATGTATAGGTTCAACACAATAAATATATATTTGCTATTTTTTAGCTAAGTGTGCCATTTCAACCACAGCCCTTGAGAAAGGACCTTACGGTATAGCACAAAGTGAAGTACTCTGAGATAAAATATCTAAACTCACTTCTTGGGATGTGGTGTCTGGGACTTCAATCAATAGTATAATTTCAGTCATCTGATCTAAACATATTTATAGTCACAAGAACAATGAAGTAAAAAAATGTCAGCATGAGTTACTGTGGAGAAACCTCTACTCAGCTCCAACAGGAGGAAAGGCAGGGTCAGAAAAAAGAAATCCTAAATTGAGTGGATGGCAAACTAAAATATGGCCTAACATGAGGATCTGCACCTGGAACATGGCCAACCAGGTGAGCAGACTCTAGAGAGGATGAGTGGTGGAGCCTGGACACTGCTCTTTGGCATGATGTCATGAACAATACCATCTTTTCTTTTAGCACTAGGAGGTTAGTTCCTGAAGACTGGCTCCATAACTTTTTGAAATCTCTCTTGACTAATATCAGACATAGATATATAGCTATAATCTTAGAATGTATATATTAAACCCATGTTAAGAGATGAAAACTGAGGCCTAACAATATTAGGTAAACTGACTAAGGTAACATAGCTAGCAAGTAAATGATAGCATACAGATTTGAACCCATGTCTGTTTCACTTCAAAGTCCAAATTCTTATCTTAAACTTTCTCCTATTCTTATCATGTTCTTTAAAATAAAATAAAACAAGCAAACAACACACAAACAAAATAATGGAGACAAAGATGTCAAAAATGCCCTCAGAAAAATGATTGGCCAAACATTGCTTTCTTAAAATAGAATAAAGCTGGGTCAGGCAATTTTCAAAATATCTGTTCCTTGACCTTTGATCCAACTGTTTGTAAAGTCAAGTATGTGTCAATAACGTGTAAAGATGATTAATTCAGTGTCTTTAAAGGAAAAAGGTTTTAAAAAAGGTAAGAAATATTGTATCTTTCTTCCTTGCATATATATGTGAAAATTGGGCAGGAAAGTCAATTTTGCACAACATGAGTATATTTATTTTTTTACATATATGTTAATATTGTTAATAGGTTTTTAATAAAACTTATTGAGTTGGAGAATGGTTTAGTCAGTGATTTAGAGGTCCTGATAGGTGATATACTTTATGAACAACAGATGTATAGGAAAATAATTACATAGAAAAATAAATGTTTAACAGGTAGTATAATAATTTTTGTTTTAAAACTCTGTTCACTTAATAATACCAGACAAATATTTTGCCAAAAAAAAGTTTTAATGAGTTGTTTCATTTCTATAATGTTTTGAAGCAGGTAATATTCCATGCATTTTACAAAATGATATATAAATTTATGGATGAGAACCTACATCGTAAACCCATGTATAACCCATTACCATGGCCTCCATGGACCAAAAAAGAGTGACTCCATGTTTCTTTCATGACAACAACCTAAAATAAAATGAATACCCTTCAGAACCTGAAATTGTGTTTGTTTTTCATAACTGCATTATAATTGCTAAGTAATTACAAGTTAGAACAACAATTGCAATGAATGAAATTACTAGAACATATTATAAAATTCCTACTATCCAACTACTTGGAGATGACCACTATTAACATTTTGTTTAGAATAGGATTCCAATTTATTTTACAGATAAACAGGTAGGCAATACATACTATTATATATAATATTCTAATGTAAATACTACTTGTTATTTGTGTTTTTTCCTCACTGAACATAGTTTTATGTACATAACTCTCACTTTAGTACTTTACAACTTACCAATTGGGTGTTCAATTTTTAAAATTTTAATTCACATTAGGTATTAACATAGTATATAATGCTGTGGACTCATCAAGGGTGATTGAGGCCCTTCTCTAGTGATCTTTGGAAAAGGTTTAGATTCTTCACCACTGACTCTCACTTGTGCAGTTGATGCATGTTGTCAGTAGCACCATGCCTGTTATCCAGAGTAAAGACAGAAAGTGAGTCCACAGACTGATGCTGAGATGAAAAGGTGCAATACAAATCTGGTGCTGCTGATCCTGAGGACATCTGTTGATATTATTGGGACAGATTGATGAGGAAGAGAGAGTTGGGGGTTAGATACTTATTATATCAAATGGCACATGTACCTGATAACTTATTTCAAGCCTAGTCCCAAAGTCAAGAAGAGGTGCAGATGGATTTCATCTAAGGTAAGCATACCAAAATAAAAAGAAACAAAGAAAATTATATGTTCAGCCGGGCTCGGTGGCTCAGCCTGTAATCCTGCATTTTGGGAGGCTGAGGTGAGTCCGCGGGTTCAAGACCCGACTGGGCAACTTGGCGAGACTTCATCTCTACAATAAATAAAAAAAAATCAGCCAGGCATGGTAGCGCGTGCCTGTAATTCCGGCTACTTGGAAGGCTGAGGCGAAAGGATCACCGGAGCCCGGCAGGTCGAGGCTGCAGTGGCCGGGAACGGCCACTGCACTCCAGTCTGGGCGACAGAGTGAGACTCTAACTCAAAAAAAAAAAGAAAAGAAAATTATATGTTCATGTGGTAAATTTGTAAAGCCTCTTTTTTGCATCAGTTTTGGGATACATTGATTTGTTTATTGAAAAGCTGTTTTTGGCTGGTCTCGGTGGCTCAGCCTGTAATCCCAGCACTTTGGGAGGACTAGGTGAGTGGATTGCCTGAGCCCGCAGTTTTGAGACCAGCTTGGGCAACAACTTGGCAAGACCTCATCTCCACAATAAATAAATAAAATTAGCTGGGCATGGTAGCATGCACCTGTAGTTCTGACTACTTGGAAGGCTGAGACGGAAGGATCCCCAGTGCTCAGCAGGTTGACGCTGGCATGGCCACAAGTGTACCACTGCACTCCAGCCTGGGCGAGAGAGTGAGACTCCAACTCAAAAAAGAAAAAGAAGCAGAAGGAATGGTGAACAAGACAGAGAAGTGCTTTTCTTTTATGCAACTTTGTGGCTAGGGCAAGAGATTTTTTTGTATATTTTTATTTATTTACTACTTATTTACTTCTAAGTGTTATAATGAACACTTATAGGATGATACCAGTACATAAGAGACACAAACTACATTTGATTCTTTAAAACTCCCTTTGGTTGAGCAACTATATTTATTAATCTCGTTTTGTATTAAACTGGAAACTTAAGGATGCTTTGCTGAATTTGTGTGGAGAGAGGATCTGCCATAACCCATGGTATCTCACTGGGACATAGTCATGAACAGAAAACAGAGTGATAAAAGAACCCTCTCTGAAAAACAAGAAAATAAGCCTATGTCTACTCTTCCTTGGTTTAGGGAGAATACTAAGACTAATAATTCTTGCTCCCTACACACAATGTATCCACAATGATGAGTAATTATAAATGCCTTGAAAGTTGTAAAACTTATATACCAAAGTACATGAACTTTAAGTCTCATAATCTCTCAGTATTCTTAAATGGAAATCATGGTTTCATCCAGAACATAACTTAGTGCTTATTACTTTCTTCTGGGCATCTTTTACATCCTTATTCCTTAAGCTGGAGATCAGTGGATTTAAGATAGGCATGACAACTGTGTAGAACACAGAGGCCACTTTGGGTCCATTGAGTAACTCAAACTGGGTTGGAAATACATGAAGAGGAGTGTGCCATAAAATATGGCCACAGCCTTTAAGTGGGAGGCATAGGTAGAGTTAGGCTTTGTGTCTGCCTTCAACTGAGTTCATCCTAAAGATGGTAGCTATGATGTGGCTGCAGGAATGGAGGACAGTGACAATGCTACTCCACATAACACAGCCAAGGAAAGTGAACATGACTATCTCATTGGCAGATGTATCTGAGCAAGAGTAGGGTAGCAAGGGTGGGATAAAGCAGAAAAAATGATTGGTGACACTAGAATTACAGAATGACAATCTAAATGTATAGCAGTTGTGGAATCCACGGAAAGACATATTGCTCAGGAAATAATACATGGGTGTGTGAAGTTTGGAGTTCACCTTGATCAGCAGGATCATCCCTAGATTGGCAATCACAGTTATACCAGACCAGGAAGAAAGGCACACAGAGTTCCTGCTGCACATCCTGTCTGTCAGAAAGTCCTGAGAATATAAAGTCACTAAACAGTGCTGTTCTCAACAGTCATCATTCAGATCTGGAATCTCTGGTTGTGAAAGAAGAGAATGGAATTGGAGGGTTACTATCATCTCACTGTGTTAATAGTCACACTGATGGTTGGCTTTCAGTAATTAGAAAAATATATTTAAAAAACAGAATTGTTCAAAGTAAGCTGAATCTACTGGAAATGTATGCAATTGAATGCCAGTTAACAAAATGATAATCTTTCTTATATTTTCATAGTACTATACAGAGGTTGAAGCACATGCTCATCCAAATAAAATCATGCTGTTTTCATGCACATCTATGTATTATTTATGATGATTCTTGCTGCTTCTCTACTATAGGTTAGGAAATTGGTGTCCTCAAAGTTCAAGGTAATAAATCTTACAATCAATTCATCCATATAACCCACATCTTGTGACATGATTGTTGTTGCTGTTTGTTTTGTAGAAATGTTATTACATTCTGTAATAGAGAAGCATAGTTAAGTGAGAATTGTGGTTAACAAATATGGCCTATTGTTTTACTCTCATCATCTGAAATGTGGAGCAGGCAGAGCAATGGTAGGTCCTTACTTATAGTATTCCTCCACATTTCCATTAACCCTTCAAGTTCTACTCAACGTCAATAAGCAAGCCTGCATCCTATTGTCACAGAGATGGAGATAACCTGTGGTTCACAAACCACTGGAGTAGGAAGGATGGTCTTGCTGGAGAAGCAAGCAGAAGGACCTCCATGAGTAATAGGCTAGAGTGGACAATAGGATCATGCCAGAACTCATTGTGATCCCCTCTGAAAGCTGCTGTTGCTCAGGGGAGGTTATAAAGAACAATTTGAACCTAATTGTAAGGAGGTTGGTAGTACAGAGATGCAAGGAAGAGTCTATGTCTTATTATATGGGTCCCTCTGCTTGATCAACTGAAATCCACATGATCAATCCACCAACAGATTGGACATGTAAGATACATGATTAAAATACTCACACGTCCAGACTCCCATAACTTCAATTCATTTCTGAATTGGATTCATATTCAGATCTGAAATCTTTAGTTGTAAAAGAAGAGAATGGAATTGGAGGGTTACCATCATCTTACTGTGTTAATCGTCATACTGATGTTTGTTTTGCAGTAACCAGAAAAATATATTTAAAAATAAGATTATTTTAGTTTCTTTGATCCCTATTTCTTTTGTATACCTCTGAAACCTGCTGGCTTTTGCTTAAAAAGAGTTGGTGGTCCTTAGGAGGCTAATAAGATTATAAGTCCCATTGCTATATTTTCTCAAACCACTTATATCCTATATAATATCATACAAGTTCTCCTCTGTTATGCAAAAGTATTAGAAAAGTAGAGTTGAAAGGAGGTAAAGAAAAAAAAGGATGACATCAAAATAATAGTATAGTGATCCTTGTGTAGCTCTCCAAGACTTTGGCATAAACATATTTAGATATTTGTTCCTGCAGATTTATCTTTAAAAATAATGATTTCTCTATAACACTTAATATACACATATATAAAAGCATAGCTAAGAGATTAACATTATACTTAATGTCTGACCACCTCTATAAGCCATGCTAGAATATTGTTTTCCCTGCTATGTATATATTTATTTAAAATAATACATAAATAATAAATAGGATAAAACAATGAAAAATGTTCTCATTTGTGATCACTTTTGGTCTTTTTCCACTTTTGGTTTTATAAAATGGTAAATAAATATGCAAAATAAATCAGAGGATCAACAAGAAATATTAGCACCCCATCCATCCAAAACCACTGACTTCTTTATTGAATGCAGGTCTACCTGTACAAGGGCTCAGCACTATCTCCTGATTGACCTGGATTGGATTATTACTGGCTCTGTGTCTAGACCCTGGGGGTTGAATACTCGGTCTTTCAGGAATAAATGACATAAAATAATATGATTTAACAACTGAGATTTTATACAAATAGAGAGATTGGGAAAAATACAAACCTTTAAAAAAAGTTTTGTTTTGATCCTATCTAGCTTAGTGCTGTGCCTAATAGGCAATAATAAAATGACTCCAGGTAATGAGCGTTTATAATTTGGTTCATCAATCTCTAAAGCAACATTTTGTTTTAACTGCCTACTGTACAAATCAAATATCCACCCACCCTCACACACTTATACAGACATACACAGACAGTCTTCCCTAAACACAGTCACAAAATAAAGATTTTTGTAAAGGCAGTAAAAACTAACAACAATTACATTGCTAGGGAGAACCAGCTTTTGTTGTCTCTGCTATTGGATTTATAATTTTTAAACAAAAATGATGTCAGAATTAATATACTTTCCATATAAATAATATGATTAAAAGCAGCACATTCATTTCTACATATGCACACTAACTTACATAATATATCTTCAGCTAATGGTCATTTGGTTTATATATATTTCTTCATAGTGTATCATAAAAATATGGTATGAGTAAATTTACACATCCATAATTTATCTTACTTAGATGTTTGAGTAAAATAAATTCTAAGAAATGGTATTTAAGGACAATTTGAACTTAAATAAAGGCAATTTTGGCCTTCTTTACCATGATCAGATGTTTGATATCATCTAATTATAAACAAATATTATTATGTATTTCATATCTTATCATATATGTCCTGAGTTGTCTCAAAGAACTACATTATATAATACTTTCAGATTTCAGAATCTGAAATCCAGAGCTGATAAGTAAACTTCACAAGGGTGGGATTGACAGTCACTAGGGAGTGCTAGGGGAGAGAGGCAAGAGAGTGGGAGTCATATGACAAAAAAGGACACCCAGTCCACCACCAAAGGGAGTGAGGGTCACCTAGAAGCACAAAGTTCACCTGCATGCAGCCTAACTATGTGGTAAATTCCCAATTGTACACCACAACCCTATAATAAATAATAATTTTTAAAAGACATTTCTCACATTAGATATCTGAATAAAGTGCCACAAAACCTATTTGTTATAAATGAAAATTGTCTTGGCCAGGGTTGGTGGCTTAGCCTGTAATCCCAGCACTTTGGGAGGTCGAAGCAAGAGGACTGCCTGAGCAACTAGAGTTCGAGACCTGCCCGGGCAACGTGGCGAGACCTCATCTCTACAAGAAATAAAAAAATCAGCCAGGCATGGTAGCACATGCCTATAGTTCCAGCTACTTGGAAGGCTGAAACAGAAGCATCATGGGAGCCCAGAAGGTCGACACTGGGGTGACCAGTGAATGTGCCACTGCACTCTATCTTGGGCAACAGAGTGAGATGCCAACTCAAAATAAATAAATGAATAAAATTAAGAAATAAAAGAAAATTTTCTTAAATACAACAGAATATGCAAAGATACAGAAAATCAAGAATTGCAAAGCACAGGTATAAAAGGGAATTGATTTTTGCTTGGCTAGAAGGCCCACAGGAATCTTGGGCCCAATTATAGTGGAGTAGCAGAGGTCACAGACAGACAGTTGGCTGAGAAAAAAAAGTACAT
The DNA here is from genome assembly GCA_963574415.1 of Tarsius wallacei. NCBI lineage: Eukaryota > Metazoa > Chordata > Mammalia > Primates > Tarsiidae > Tarsius > Tarsius wallacei. Next base: position 21,268 of record CAUYQG010037774.1, on the reverse strand, counting down.
TGGTGTGTGAAGCTGGGTATTCATTCTAATTAAAATCACCTTTCCAATATTTGTCAGAAGATCAATGGTATAGCCAAGTAGAAGCATGGTAAATAGAATCACTTTTATCTCAGGGTTATCAATAATTCCCATACAAATGAAGTCAGTCAATGAAGAGTGATTTCTCCAGTGCATTTTGCTTTGTTTTTTTTTAATTATTACAAAAATCATAGACAGAATAATAGATTAGTGGTTAAATTTTGTGGGTGTCAAAAATTCTGCCAATAAGGCAGACATGATTTGTTTTTATAAGTTGCCTTATTTAACCTAAGAAAATATCCCAGTCAGGTGTTACTTTTAAAAAGGCATTATTGTGCAAGACAACAAACAAACAAAAACAAAAAATGTCCAGCAACTTTGAATCGAAATTTATGTGTAATTCCTGAGAGTTGTCATTTGTCTTGGCCTCTATTGTCTAATACCAGGGCATAGATTTGAGTAAACTAAAAGCTCATTCCAGATCCAAAATGATAAGAAAGAAACACCAAAGTTGAAGAGACAAGGCCAGAAGCTATAAGACTCAACATTTCACATGTCTGACAAAAAAATCACATTTATTCAATTATTCAAGAAATATAATTTATCACTGGCAGTGATATTGCATATAGGTTAATGAAATGTATTACAGCACTGTTTTTGGTGTTTACTGAAAAATGAAACATGTTTTATTAAACTGTGTATCATCATCACTAATTTGCCACGCATTGAAAACCCATTTGGATGACTCACATGGTTCCAGAGAACAAATCCTGTGAAAAGCCAGAGAAGTGATAAAAAGAAATGGCAACAATAGACTAGAATGCACACATTTGCTTATCATTGTTCTTTTAATTGACTTTTTAATTAAGTCTAAATGAAAAAAAGAGCAATGAATGTTTCTAAGATATATAGGCTTCTGTTGCTTGTGTGATACATGCGTGTGTGTGTGTGTGCGTGCATGTGTGTGTGTGTGTGTATGCATCTGCTGCTATATGAAAATTGAAATGTGAAGGGATAGTCTGATTGTTATTTCTTCTAGACTTAAATACTATGGCATGTAGTCGGCATGGACTTGAATTTATAGAAATTTTTATTTGTAATGTGTTATCTTTAGAATTATTTGAATAAAACTAGAACAAATCTTAAATGTACATATACAATTATATCACTTTCAGAGTAATGGCAAAATTAATGATTTACTTATGAATCTTGATTAAAATAAATAAAATCTTTACATCCCTACACAAAAGACAAATAAATCCACATGGATCTAACAAGAGGATATCATTGGCCATTAGATCACAGAGCTTATTTATCTTAGTAATCAGGCATGTAATCATTAAAGTATAAATTACTCAATACTTTATTCTTAATTTTTTCAGAAAAATAAAATATTTTTCCTATATTCTTTAAATTAAGCCATTCAGAAACCTACTTGAGTTGAGCAAGTCTTTCTGCTTTTATCTCTTGTATGTGAACAACGGGCAGATCACATTTTGTTTTTTCCTGGTGACTGTTGGGACTTAAATCTCTTAAGCCCCTACCACCACACTTTGTTATACAAACATGATTAACTAAAATCCTAGTTCCATATTTTCCACTGTGAATGCTGCAACTACATTGGCCAAGGCTAAACTTTTAATTATTCATCCTTATCATCAAGTTAACCAATGCCAGACATTTGTCAGAATTAATATTTAACACCATTCTTCGTGATTACCCTGAATCTGCATCCTCCTCCTGTAAAATTAGACATTCAATGAAGCTTGAATGTATCTTCTGCTTAATGGTGTGCATGACTTTTCATTTCTCATTCTGTTTCTTTCATGTCTGAAATAGTCTCCTTCACTTCCCACTTAGAAAGATGGTAGTCTTACATGTTGCTTTTTTCATTAATCAGTGTGTGACACTTTTTTCCTTAATTACATGTGAACTATCCTCATTTCAATTATTTTAGGGCTGAACAACATTCATTACACCTATTAACACTCTTTTTTGACTTTAAAAAATTCATTTATACTTATGCCTCTCTAGATTTCCACAATACCTAGCACAGGGATTTGCATGAGTAATGTGTGTCATTAAGTGTGAATTTGTGTTGTAAAATATTTTAGATTGTTAGGTTAGTGGCTATTCAATCAATAACCTTTGAGGTCTGTTTCTTCTAATATAGTCCATAATTACAAGGACAATTTTTGTTTAAAGTGTGTGTTTTAATAATGTTTTTCTTTAAAAAAAAAGTCGTTTTTTTATTTCAAAAAATAACTTTTGTGCCTTATTATTCATGTCAGTCCTTTATAATTGGAAGGACTGGAAATGTGAATTTTGTGTCAATCCAGTGTCGTGCCTACAGTTACCAATGTAGTGCTAGCCTCTCCTTCAATCTTTCAATCTAAGTCTACCATCTTAGTCTCTGACATCAGAGAACAGAGAGCTAAGTCCTGCATTCACATTGTTCTGACCATAAAAGATGTCTCGTTGGGCTCGGTGGCTCAGCCTGTAATCCCACGCCTTGGGAGGCTGAGGTGAGTAGATTGCCTGAGCCCGCGGGTTCGAGACCCACCTGGGCAACTTGGGGAGACCTCATCTCTACAATAAATTAAAAAATTAGCCAGGCATGGTGATATGTGCCTGTAGTTCCAGTTACTTGGAAGGCTGAGGTGGAAGGATCGCTGGAGCCCAGCAGGTCAAGGCTGCAGTGGCCGCTCCCGGTCTGAGCAACAGAGTGAGACTCCAACTCAAAAAAAAAAATTAAAGATGTCTCTACTCTTTCTCCTAAAAATGTGCATTTTAAACACTCTTTCATTTAGTACTGGACTTGTGGGAGTAAAAGATATGGATTTAACATAGCTATCTTACCAAATAACACGTATTTTCACATATTATTCAATTTGTCTCCATATATTATCATGTTCCCATCTGTAACAACTTCATTATACAGCTCCTGAAGTAAGATCCAGAAGTACTCAGTAAAATTCTGATGTCTCATAGGAATTAAGTTTGTCTAACTCTAAAGCAACTGCTCTCAATAGTTTTCTTACCGCAATGTAATAAAAAAAGAGAGTCCTTGACAATTAAATTCACACAAATTATGATTCACACATTCTGAATAGAATCGAGAAATTACCCAAGTCTCATTTCTAAAACAAAGCAAGATCCTACTGATGAGGACAGAGGGGAGCAGTAGGAAAGGCTGCTGGTTGGAAACATACTCTGTTTTCTTAGCTAGACACTTCAGCAGTATTGACTGTGGTGTATACAGGACTGTTGCATCACACAATTCAAGGGCCACATAGAAAACAAGTACTATGGTGCCCCTGAGGCTGTGCAACTTAGCAGCCTTGTGGGAAACTCTCTATATTACCTATGTTCTAAGTAATGTATATATTTTTTTTATCAGAAAGTTTTTCTTTTTTTTTTGAGTTGGAGTCTCACTCTGTCACCCAGACTGGAGTGCAGTGGCCCCTCCCGGCCACCGCAGCCTCAACCTGCTGGGCTCCGGTGATCCTTCCACCTCAGCCTTCCAAGTAGCTGGAACTACAGGCGTGTGCTACCACACCTGGCTAATTTTTTTATTTATTGTAGAGATGAGGTCTCACCAAGTTGCCGAGGCGGGTCTCGAACCCGCAGGCTCAGGCAATCCAATCACCTCAGCCTCCTAAGGCGCGGGATTACAGGCTGAGCCACCAAGCCCGGCAGAAAGCTATTTTTTTTAAATTTTAGGAGCTGTAAGGGTACAAATGGTTTTTGTTACGTGGGTGCATTGTATAGTGGCGAATAAGTCTGGATTTAGATGTACCTGTCTCCCTCACTAGCACACATTAGATCTGACAGGTAATTTTTTATTCCTCAACCTCTTCTCATCCTTCTCCTTCTGAATCACCAACATCCATTATACTTGTACCTTTCTATATGCCTTTGTAGACCTTTAGCTTAGCTCCCCCTTATAAGTGAGAATATGCAATATTTGGTTTTCCTGATATTTTACAATGTGTGAGTCACTGCATGATGCTTAGGGTGCACATTTCTAAGTGCTCTATAAAGTCCATGTTTGATTGTAACACATAATAATTTATTTCTACTTACATTATGTCTTAATACAGTTCATGTATTTTTCCAGCACAAAACAACTAAATGAAAAGTTGTATGTATAAGAAATAATATAGCAAGTGATAGGCATAAACCAATGTATGCACACAAATATGCCTGGCAATTCCTGTGTCTTCTCACACCTTATTGGTGAGACAACAAGGGCATAGCCTCTTCTCCAAATTTCTGCAAAGCTAGAATCTACCTTAGGTAAATATTAAAATATTTGTGATGGGGAAAAGGATTCTTTGTGGTACATTTCAATGCCTTTCATGTTGCATCATCAATTTTTGGGTAATGGAACTGATGTGAATGTACTGCACTTACTGCCATAGAAGATAGTGTTGAGGCCAAGCCCAATTAAATGATTATCATAAGTTGTGCCCCCTGAAGCTAAGACACTGATGATGTATTTGTGAAACCGAAGAGCTTTAGTACCAGTAACATAATCTTCTTCTCTGGTGCATCTATAAAGGAATGGAAATTTTGCTTGTATTATCCCTTCAGGTGACTGTCTCTAGAAATGACAAATCTCTTCAGGTTATTTTCTGTTTAGGTTAAACCTAAATTTAGCTCCCTAAACTTGTGTGCTCCTTTAGGCCATTAAGTAGAACTTCCCTATGACCCTTTCCATTAAAACTTGAGCCTAAGTAACTACATTATTATTGAAAATTGGATCAGTAAATACCTAAAGGAGTTTGAATTTACTTGAAGATGGTTTTTGAAAGGAGGTGCCTGTAGAAACCTAGAATAAACTTAGTTTAGCATAGTCTCTTTACCTCAGCATAACCCTTTTTGCTTATAGTTTACCCCTGAAATGCTTTGAATCTAGGACAGGTTAGACATAGATGAGATACATTCCAATAGGCAGGTTTTAGGAAGCATTGAGACATTTTACTGCAGGCCAAGTGGCAGCCTGCCCCAACCCCTTGGCAAATCTCCATCAGATGAAAGACAAGGACAGAGTCTACAGATGATAATAGACCACTTTTTGGTCAAGGAGATTGTGGATTGCAAATGTCTGATGGGTCTCTTGCAGGAAAATCTCCCCTCCCCTTGTCTCCTCCTATCTAGCCCACTACCCAAGGGCATGAGATGCTAATGTCTGGTGACCTCAAGATCTAAGATTCATGTAACTAATCCTCCCATCTGCCCGCTATCCATCACTTGATGTCAGTACCTGCGCTTACCTGCCCCTTCCTGATGATGTAGAACAGACCACCACCCAATCACCTTAATGACCTTCCCCCATAAAAGGAAAATGGTTGTTTCCTAATGATGAAATTGGGAGGAGGGCATACCCATCTTCAACGCACATTATCTCATGCCCTTGGGTAGTGGGCTAGATAGGAGGAAACAAGAGGAGGGGAGATTTTTCTGCAAGAAAATGTTAAATGTGCACACACCAAAAAGACATTTGGAACTGACTCAGTGAGTTCTCTGTAAGTAAACATTAGCTGCTTTCAGCTCTTTTGATCAGCACAGGGCATGATGCCACAAGTTCTGTGGCACTGGGCACTGTGCCTGTTTCAACTGTGCCTTGGAGTCCTGCAGTGGGTGGGCCTAGTAAGTGTTCACTTAGCAGACATGAATGGGAATTTATTGAACCCAGGCACTTAACAAACAACAGGTAATTTAATCCTCACAACCATCCTCTAAGATAGGGGTAGTCATCATCCCAGATTTACAGATGAGCAAATTGAGACACAAAGAGGTTAAGACACTTGCTCAAGATCAAACTGGATTTGAATGTGGGCTGCTTGGCTTCCCATCTGTGGTCTCAGCCAGCTGCCTTCTCCATCAGAGTATGAGAAACCATGTGTCAGAGGAGCCATGCTCCCGTGTGGGCTTGAAACTGGCAATCATCCCTGATGCCTCGCGGTATAATTAATGATTATTATCTTATCTCTCAGGAAGGGAATGCCACACTGTGAATGTGAAGCCAGGTATGCTAAGGCCTGCGTGCTTTTTTTCCCAGGAGAAAAAGGCTAACTAGACAGACACCAGGGTGGTGAACTGTCAATATTGTTCAGGAGGGAGAATGACAGAGCAGGAGAAAGATGGCTTGGTGTGCATTGACCGGTGTCCCAAACTGTTTCTTCTCATTGTTTTAAAAACATCTAAACTGGAGTCTTCTTGGAGAAGAGAGGACCAGGCATGATAGCTCCCACCATGGTCTACAGACAGAGTGACCTCCGCAAAGCTCTGTCCAGTGAGTAGTCTTATCCTGGGAGGGAACCCTGTGTGTGAGAGCTATGCCTGAGCCTACCCAGGAGAGAGGGGTTTCGGGGGTCATCTGGTCCACTATCCCTCTCTTTAAGTAGTTCAGGCCCAGACAGTGGGGAGTGATTTGTGCAAGGTCACCCAGCAAATAGATGGCAACCAATGCTTCAGCCTCCTGGTCACTTCTTATGACCTGAGCATTAATTAGACCCCTCTTTTCTGCCTGGCCTGGACTACAGAGTAGCGCAGAAGGTGTAGGTAATGGCTCAGGGAAGCCCATCATCTCCTTGGACTATAAACACCATAATGACAAGTGGCCTCAGTGTCTTCTCCCTTGCTGGATTCCTAGGGCCCAGCACAGAGCATGGCATAAAGTAAATATTCATTCACTATCTTCAGAATGACTGACTGAATGAATGACCTTATGTATAGTGAAAATGAATAAGTGATATCGCTGGCCTGAAAACAGTGGGAGCCCTCAGAGTCCCAGGGCAGAGAGGTACAGATGACTCAGAAGATGAAGCATCCTTTTGGGAAATATCCATCCTCTCAGAAGATCCATTCCCAAGGGAAATGCTCATGGATTCCCAAGTGATGGCTAGAGCTTCAGTCCTCAGAGAGAGTGAGTGTGTTGGGGAGAGGCAGTGATAGAGCTGGGATCCCCATTAGGGCACCCCACTCCCAGCAGCTCCATCCACATTTTCCCATGCTGCATACACACTATCGAGGCCTAAGACCATGAGCCCTGGCTGTGTACCATCAAGTGACCACTCACAGACCCATCTTCAAACTGCTTATTATGGGGTTTGAGTAAGAGCCACAGGACCCTGTGTTTCCTTAACCCCCAAAGCTGTCATCTGGGGGCTTAAAGTGAAGACCAGCTCTCTCTTCTTGTAGACAATCTCTTGGGACCCACCTCCCCTCCCTAGGGTAGCTTGTGGAAGAGCCAACAATCCCAGGGGAGACAGGTCCTGGCAGCAGCAGACTCTGAGACCTAGATCACTCAAAGCCATCCTGAGTCACATCCCCATAGTAATGGACGCTGCTTCCATATATCAGGAGCCAGTTTTTACTCTGTGTTCCATGTATTTCACATTGCCTCCCACAGTAGACACGGACCATGAGCCCATTGTGCAGATGATGGAGTTGAGGCCCAGAGACTACAGCACCCTGTCCAAGTCCACACAGCCAAGAAGGGGGAAGATGAGAGCTGAACGGTGGTCTGTAAGACTCCAAGCCTACTCCCTGACACTGACTGCCAGTGGGGAGGGGGACACACCTGACTCCAAGATGCAGGATGACCCAGCCAGACCCAGCCAGGCTCTTCATCCTGAAGGGAGTAGAAGCTTTATCCCAGGTTGGCTTGGGGGGAACTGTCTGGGATCCTGCAGATTCCCAGCAGATTCCCAGTGTCTTCACAGCTAGATAGAAACCCCTTGGGAATGGACACAACCTCAATGCCTCCATAGCACTGTGCCCAGGGCCCATGGTGCCTTGTCTTCCCCATCTCCTACGGCTGGGCCAGACCATGGTTCCGATTCCCATGGCTCAGAATTGGTCTGCCTGATAGATTAGGAACTGGAGTCAAGATACCCATTTCTAGTATCAGATCTGCCATTTTCTGGTGCTAGAATCCTGGAGGGTTCTTCTGGGGAAGCCTCAGCTCCTCATGTGGAAATGGAAGAACTCCCTCCCAGAGAGGTGAGCCTCAGCACAGAAAGGGAGCTCTCCTCACATCAGCATGGCCTCCTGGAGTTAATTGAGCATACATGGACCTTCTCTATCAACTCTCCTCTGGCTGGGCCATGGCAGGGGAAGGAACATGGAGAAACTGCATCTTCTCAATCCCAGTTCTTGGCCCTTTCCTTGGTTTCAACTCTGGACCTGTGTATCAGTCAACTGTGGCCATATTAATGCTGCAAAAAAAAAAACCACCCCCAAACTGTGGCTTCTGTGAACAAGCATTTATTTTCATATCCATGGGCATGAAGGTCAAAGGAGGTTCTCCTGGTCTAAGATGGGCTCAGCCAGGCGGCTCTGTTGCAGGCTGCAGTTTGGGCTCACTCTATGTAAATTCATCCTATGACCCAACTGAAGGGCAGCAGTCACTTAGAAAAATCTTTTCTTACCATTATCACCAGGGTACAAGGGAGCAGGTAAGTCCACAGAAACACATTTCAATCCTCTGCTCTGTCTTGTTGGCTAATATTTCTTGCTCAGTGTTATATGCATGGCCAAGCCCAACATCAACAGTGCAGGGCAATGTACCCTGTCTGGAATAAGAAGGGGTGGGGAGGACATACTTGCTGAATATAATCCCATCGATCAGGGCCAGAAGACTCCCACCTTGAATACAGATACAAATAGGAGAGGCCCACTGAGGGGCCTGGCCCCCCTTGAGCCTCCCAGGTTCAAATGCTGAGTGAAGGGGCAGTCTGGCCTGGGGAAGTGGGCTGCAGAGTGGCCAGAGGACAGGGTGTCAATTTATTGCATGACGCTGGCAAGACTTTCCCTCTTGGCACTCCCTTTCTCTATCTGCATGTTCTCCAGGGCCCCTTCTAGTGGCCCTGACAATCATGGGTCCCTTCCACCCTGCAAAGCTGGATTTCTTTTTCTTTTCTTTTTTTTTTTTCTCTCATGTCTCCATTTATTTGTTTTTAATTTTTATTATAAAGATGTGGGGTACAATTCAGGGTTAAGTATACAAACATTGATCATGCAGGTACCCTTGTTGATGAGGTATGCCCCTTCCTCCCCTAGCAGTTTCCCTCAACTGCCAATCCCACTCCCCCTCCCCTGAGAGTTTCCCACAAATGAATGGTTGGATTTCATGAAATACAGACAGAGCCCCATGCTGTGCCCACCAGGCTAGCATTTTAACTGACAAACACTCTTCCCTGAGAAGCAGATCTAATTTTCTCCCTCAGAAAAGTGCTTGTCTAGCACTTGGGTAGACTCCACTGTGGGGCAGCCAGTTGCTTCCACTGTGGGGACAAGGGTGGGTATAAACCTAGGTCAAGACCAGCTGCAGGCATGTGGCAAGGGACTCAATCATTCCCCAGGTTGCAGGAAGGGCAGGTGGCTGTGTGCTGTGTGTCCCTGGACAGGAACAAGATGGTCTAGGCCAAGAGTAACATTTCCTCCCTAGGTCCCAGTTTCCCCATCTGAGAAATAGGGTGGGCTTCTGAAGGTCCTTCCTAGCTCTCAAGCCCTATGGCTATTGGTGGGCCTACCTTTGTTCCAATTTTGCAGCATCAACGTACAAATCAAATTCCCAGGCCCTTCCCTTTCTTCCCCTCCTTTAACCCTAAACATGCACAATTGTAACCACCTCTCCCCTACTACTGAGGTGTTTTCTCTCTGTAGCTATGTGGTTGCTGGAACTGGAAGACACAGACCATAGGTGGGGCAACTGGGGTCCTGATTCCCCTAGTGGCCTGGTTCATAAACCAGCATCCACTCCCAGGGCTGGCTTTGGAGTGCTCAGTAAACCAGGGCCCTGGAGATGAAAAATCCTTTTCAAAAAGAAGGGCAGAATGTGAGTCTGGAGGAGCAAATGGAAGATGTTCAGATCTGGGGTACTGAGGAAGGAAGAAGTTGTCAGGATCCGTTAAGCTTTTGCCCCAGGGGCCAGGAAGTATCAGGGCTTTGGAATCAGATAGATCAGAATCTGATTTCCAACTCAGTGGCTATGTGACCTTGAGCCAGTTCCTTAACGATCTTGCACCTCCATTTCCCTCACCTGCAAAATGAGAATAAGAGCATCTAACTCAGAGACGGAAAGTACTTGACACTTAGCAAATGCTCTGTAAATGTATCTAATTTTTTTTTTCCATCGGAGTGCAAACTCTGTTGTGAACTGCATATGTGAGGGATCTGTATCTAATTCTTTATCCAAATCTGTCAACACTTTATCTCTTGGCTTGTCTGCAGAACCTTTGAGCCAGTCTCTGCTCAAGTCTCAGCCCCTCAAATTGGTTCTCCACACTGTCCCTAGAAGGTTCTTCCTAAAACCCTGAGTGTATTATGCCACAGCCTTCCTCAAAAACCATGAACATCTCCCCCATTGCTCCCCCTAGAGTATGAAGTTAAGTTCTTTAAGATAACAGTCAAAGACATTAAAGTCTGGCCTTAACCTCCGATATAGTTCAGATATTTGTCCCCACTGCATCTCACACTGAAATGTGACCCCCAGGGTGGAATGTGGGGCCTGGTGAGAGGTGTATGCATAGTGGGGAAAGACCCTTATGAATGACTAGGCACCACCTTGCTGTAATGAGTATGTTCTTACACCATTAGCTCCCAGGAGAACTCAGTGTTGGAAAGAGCCTGGCACCTTTCTCCCTTCTCTCTTCTTTCTCCCTTGATTTGTGATGCCTGGCCCCTGTGCCTTCCATCATGAGTGAAAGCTTCCTGAGGCCTCACCAGGAGATGCTGATGTCATGCTTCTTGTATAACCTGAGAACCACGAGCCAAATAAACTTTTTAATAAATAACCCCTTATAGCATATATAAATAAATATTTCCTTATAGCAACACAAATGGACTAACACACCTCTTGTCAGAATCTACCCATCCTTCCCTTGGTCCTTTTCCCCAGGAGACATTGATTTCCTCTCTGTTCCCACGTACTCTTTATGTGTCCAAGCCTCTGCCAATGCTGTCCTCCCCAACTGGATGTCCCTTCTCCTTCCAGCCCACTGGCAGGGCTCAAAAGCCCCATCTTCCAAGAATACTCCCCCATCACTATGCAAATGTAATTCCCTACAGCTCTTACTTGTGCTTCCAGGGAGCACTTACTCCATGCTGCCTCAGAGAAGCAGCCATGGCATGGCATGCCCTTCCTCATCAGTCTCTGTGTGTAGACAGCTAGGTTCTGTGCATCCACATCTGGCTCTCTGCAGTTTCTAAGCCAGTGCTGAACAAGGGCAAGAGCCCAGTGTGTGCCAGGTGATCCACATGCATTCACACATGCCAGGGTCATCCACATGCACCCACAAGTATACATTCTTGTGTGCCAGGTGGTCCACATACATTTGCATGTACCAGATGATTCACATGTATTCACATGTGCCAAGGTAGTCCATGTAATTCACATGTGCCAAAGTAATCCACAAGCATTCACCCATGAATCCACAGGTATCAAGTGATGCATATCCATTCAGGCTGATCCTAAGCAGAGCCCCTGCATAGGCGGCATTATCCTTTTTGACTAATGAGGAGACTAAGGCAAAGAAATTTGGTTTAGTCCACTTTGGTTAGGAAGTGGAGGAGTCAACTTGGAACTAGAGCTGTCTAGGCTTTTCCCATACTCTATGTGGCTCAAAATTGAACCAATAAATGAATGAATGTAAGAAGATGGCAATAATAATATACCATGGTGGTTCCAAGCAAGAAAGACTTGGGTCCAAGGTCAAAACTTGCTACCTCGTGGAAGTTGCCTGAGTTCTCTGCCCTGTCCACCCTCCCTCAACACCCTGTGAATCAGGTAGCTCTAGGTTCCCTTCCAGAACCCAGACAGGTATCCAGGACCTTCCCAGTGGGGAGAAAACAACCACGTGGCTGAGACTGACACCCCATGGTGAAGTTTGCAGCCTGCAGGAGGCCCAGACTGCTGTGGAGACAGCAGTTCAAGTCAGCATGATAAACATCTCAAGAAGTCATCTCCAGCACCCAGCACCAGAGAGGGGCCTGTTAAAATGATTTATAAACCACATACACACTGAATATGTGTGTGAGGGTTCAATCTGAATTCCAAATTTTTTCTTTTTCTCTTTCTCCTTTTTTTTCTGTTTATGTGTGTATGTGAATGATTGAGTGTTCATCTTTGTTTTGTTGTTGTTGGTTTGTTTTTGCTCTTTTGCTCTTCTTTCTTTTAGTTTAATGTGTGTGTGAATATATGCATGAGGGTCCAATCTGAATTCCCATTTTGTTTCTTTTCTCTGCTTTTTTTTTTCTTTTCCTGTCCTTTCTCTTTTTCTTCTCCATTGATTTTGTGCTGGGCATGTGTGCATGTGTGTGTGTGTGTGTGTGTGTGTGTATGGTTTTCCTGGTTTCTTTTGTTTTGGAGTGTGAGTGTGTGTCTGTGTGTGTCGGTGTTCAATTGTTTTTTGATTTGGTTTCTGTTTTCAATGTTCTGTGTGGTTTTTTTTTTCATTAAAAAATGCTTGTCCATCTTATTTCATTCTACTTTTCTCTGATCTCCTCATTGCTGCTGCTGTGTCTTGGACTCAGGGGTACACACAGGTATCCATTGCAGAGTAATACAGAGTGGTGGTAGGAGTGAGTCTCAGGGAACCCATACCACAATCAGTGAACATTATGATTTGCAAGTAGTTTCTGTATCTTAGTTCCACATTCTCTACCTTATTTGACTCTCAAAACTTCCCATACATTGTTACCCATCCACAGTCCTGTTTCAAAATAGAGCAAATCCAGAGCCCAGATCAGGGAAGACTAGAGAGCAGAGCAAACATCAGAAGTGAAAGCTTCTCCCACTGCCACTGGATAACAGAACCAAAGAGAAAAGAAAGAGATCTGTCCCAAATAAGGAAAAACCAATGGAAGACCACAGGTAATTTCAAGTGTAACAAAGAGAAAACTCCTGAAAAAAATCACCCCCCACACACACCCAGCATAAAATGAATTGAACAGAAAAAGAGAAAGAACAGAAAAAAAGGGAAAAAAAGAGGAAAAAGGAAAAAAATAGGAATTCGTATTAAACCCTCACACATATATTCACACACATTAAAATTTTAAAAAGAAGCCGGGCTTGTTGGCTTAGCCTGCAATCCTGTGCTTTGGGAGGCTGAGGTGAGTGGATTGCCTGAGTCTGCGGGTTCAAGACCTGCCTGGACAACTTGCCGAGACCTCATCTCTACAATAAATCAAAAAATCAGCTGGGCATGGTAGCTCGTGTCTGTAATTCTGGCTATTCGGAAGGCTGAGGTAGAAGGATCGCTGAAGTCCAGTGGGTGGAGGCTGCAGTGACTGGGAGCAACCACTGCACTCCAGTCTGGGCAACAGAGTGAGACTCCAACTCAAAAAAAAGAGTATAAAAGAGAGACACAGAGAGAGAAGAAAAAAAGAGCAAAAACCAACCAACAACAACAATAAAAACAGAAAGATGAACGCTCAATCATTCGCATACAAACATAAATAGAAAACAAAAAACAAAAGAAGAGAAAAAGAAAGAAAAGGGGAGGATGCAGATCAAACCCTCACACACTCATTCATGCACAAAGGAAAAGTATTAAAAAATTAGAAAAAGTAATAAACAAATAGGCAAAAAAAAAATTTATTAAAAACAGAACCTGCCCTCTTGCGGAGGTTCTGTAATTGTTCTGCTCATCTGCTTCTCTGCTGTCTCCTACAGAGCTGCCACCTCTTTCACTCTCTCCCCAGTGTACAGACCAGGGAAGAAGGAAGGGAAATAGGGGTGGGTGGAGCTGCAGTCCTCCCCCTCCACTCTCCTTTGGTCAGGGGGATCCCCTCCAGTGGGGAGGTGCAGGATTGTCTTTTCCCCAAGTACCCATGGGGGGCTGCCCCAGCCAAGCCTATCCTGGAGTGGAGTCCTTCTATTGTGGCTGATGTCTAGGCTCTGCCTGGGTTCATCCCTCTCAGTAGTGCCCCAGCCATGTGGGTCTGATGTTCAGAGGATTACTTGGGAGGAGGGGGGTTGGTTCAGCCCCAGACTCACCACTGATCTCTTTGGAGTTCTTCCTCTTCTTTTTCTGTCCACAACCTTAGTCCAGTGGCTGGATCAGGGTAGGGGTGGGGCGACTGAAACTCAGCATGTCAGATCCCACCGAAGTTTGTGATTTCAGGATATTCCCTCTGGGTCATGGTCAGCCCCTGACTAGTTGATCCACCAGTCACAGAGATCTGGTGTGTTCCTCCATGGTGAGCAAGTCAGATCACTTTTCTGCCCCATTTTCAAGATGGTGGCAGGGTACCTCTTTTGTCTTCTGCAGTGGGGTTCTGCCTCTGGACTCCCTCTGCAGCAGCCCTTGCTGCCAGTATCCAGCCAGGTGCTGTAGCTGTAAGACAGAGCCTGGAGCTGACAGTATCTCCTGCTGCAGTGGTGAAGCACAGCCTGGAGATGTGCTGCCTCTTACCAAGAAGACTTGTCAGTTTTAAAAGAAATGACGCGCAGCTTCTATGACTGGGAAGTGCTAGGGACCAAGCAGAACAGCTGCAGCACCAGCTGTTTCACCAGGAGAGCCCTGGCCACTTGCTCATGAGTCCCTACTTAGTCAGTCACTCCCAGCATCTTCGTCCCAGGAAGGGTTTTGTTGATTTTTTTAAAATGGCACTTAGCTTCTGCCTCCTGAGAATCACTAGGGTCCAAGCTGAGCCGCTACAGTGCAAGCTGCTTCACCAGGAAAGCCCTGGCTGCTTGTTCAGGCACCCTCGCTCAGTCAGTCACTCAACATGCCCACTCACTTACAGACATGTACACAAAATTTTCCAACCACTCACTCACACTGGGACTCACATAGTCTGACTGGCTCGGCCACCATCTTTCTGCTTCTCTTGGATTTCCACTTTTATAAAGTGTCTCTTAAAGATAGAATAGGGAATAGATGCCAGTCTGAGTCCAGCCTAATGGTTTTGGGGCCTCTGCAACTCATGCTATCTAACTGCTGTTGTCACTGTCATTGCAGGTCAAACTGGCCTACAGATGCAATGTGGCACTTCTGTGTAAATGTGTACCCACCCCTTCTGTTTTTAAAATCTCCCCCAAAATGAAGTGGGTTTTGCATTGATGATATGGCCATTGCTTCTTCAGTTCAGACTCTGTTTCTCTGGAGGATTTAAGGGTGGGTTAAATCGCTGCCTCTTAACAAAGTGCCACATGATTGCTAAACTAGTAAACATTATTATTATTATTACTGTTTTAGTTATTTTGAGTCAGAGTCTCTGTCTTGTTGCCCAGGCTGGAGTGCAGTGGCACACTCATGGCCACTGCAGCCTCAACCTATTGGGTTTAGGCGATCCTTCTGCCTCAACCTTCCAAGTACCTGGAACTACAGATGCACAGCACTATGGCCAGTTATATTATTTTCTATTTTGAACAAATTTTGCAAACTAGCTTTTCATCAGTATAAAGTTCAAATTGGTATTATTCCATGTGCATTTTAATGTGTCATCACTGATGACACTTATGTGTAAGGATACCAATGCCTAGCCCATAAGAAACTATGATGGTGGAATTGACTTACAGTATTGACTCTTTAATACTCAGATATTGAAAATGTCTTACTTGGAAAATAAATGCTTGCCACCAATGTGTAGCGAGTTTATTGTGAGAAGAAAATGAGTTAGAGAGAAAGTCAAGGGAATGGTCAGATTTAAGTAAAATAAGATAGATCAAAGTATATTCATATTAGCTTTTGTAGGCTCCCCATAGAACACCAAGAAATAAAACATTTTCATGTCATTATCCTAAGCGCTAGTTGAATTGTGCATTTCCCAAACAATGTTTCTAGTAAGTAATTATACAACGACCACTTCCACAGATTTAGGTACTGGGGTCACACAAATTTTGCAAATCAACTGGTTACTTTTTGAAAAAACTTATATTAACTTTCCCTAATTTAATGACTTAACATTTTCTTATTTTTTGTTCACACATTAGACTTAAATTTGCCCACAGAATCAGATATATAAATCAAATCTGAATTTAAATATATTTCAATAGTTATATGAAGGAGCAATGAGTTAGCTACATGACATAATTGAACATCTGAGATTGACACCCAGCTTTTCTGGGACTTTAATCTGATTCAAACACACTTCTGTCACAGTGCTATTTCAGATATATCTAGCTTATAGGTAATAGGATTAATTGAGGAGATACTATGACAAAAAGAAGCATCCTTTTTTTCTGCTATATTTCTCCATTCCATATCTCAGAATCCCAGAAAGAATGTCACCCTAGAGATCTGAGTATCTTTGTTCAATGTAGGCTTTACAAGCAATCTAAAAAGTTTTTTTCCCCAAAGCCATTTTACAATGGCAACTAGATAACATTAGATGCAGAAGGATTTTTAGCTTGCATAACTTTAGAAACATTTAGGTGCCCTTGATTCTCCTATGGTCTTTCACATGCATATCCATGTCCCTATTTACTAAAGAAGCCACTTGTAATTATTTGATCATCAGAAAATAAGAGAAGAGCCATGGGAAAGTGTTGAATATCTTGTAGGCATCCAGATAATTGCATTTTGGATTTATTATTTTCCATTACTTTTGGCATCCATGATTGAAACATTCCATTAGTTTTGGCATCCATGATCCTTTTAATGTACTTATAAGATTTTAAAAATAGTCAAGACACATACTTGAAACAGTGATTTCTTTTGCCTTATAACTAATAAACTCTCAAAAAAATTTATCTGTTCTTGGTGATGTGAGGTCCAATGAGAGAACTAAAACTTCACCTGTACCTAACCACTTATGTACCCAATCCTGAATTGTACCCACAACTATAAAAAATAAAAATTGGTCAGGCATGGTAGTTCAAGCCTGTAATCCCAGCACTTTGGGAGGCTGAGGCAAGAGGATTGCCTGAGCCCAGGGGCTCAAGAGCAACCTGGACAACGTGATGAGACCTAGTCTCTACAATATATCAGAAAACAAGCCAGGCATGGTAGCTTGTGCCTGTAATCCTGGCTACTTGGAAGGCTGTGGCTGGAGTGGCCATGAGCATGCCACTGCACTCCAGCCTGGGGGACAGAGTGAGATTCTGACTCAAAAATAAATAAATATAAATAAATAAATAAATAAATAAATGTTTAAAAATCTGCTCTTTTCTTTTTCTGTGTCTCTTCATTTATTCAGATGCTATGCTGGTGCTTAGGCAAAGAGATAAAAGGCACATTCCTCCATCTCAGATTGCTCATAACCCCACATTGGATGTAATGGTTTAGGAAACAGAGTCACAGCTTTGACAGTGAACTGAGGCACACTGTAGTGTGTAAACCAAGGTTAGAGGGTATTGGAGACAAAGGAAAGTCCCCAAAAGGAAGTGACTTATGAATTGCAGCATGAGAACTGCCTCATCAGGACAGTCCTCTTTGCTCTTTATGACCTAGACACATTGGTCTTCTTGTATTCCAATTAACATGGTCCTGCCCACCTTAAGAGCTCTCTAGTTAATGCACTTGTGTGCCTCCATTATAGCCTAGTTATCTTTTAAATTCAAAAATAAATATCTCCAATTCAAGGAAGTTCTTTTAAATTCTGTCAATTGTTACCGAATCTAACAAAATTACCACAGAGTTATTATCATTATTATCTTGTCTCTTACAGTTGAGGGGAACTAGGAAACAGAGAATTTGAGGTTTAGGATATGATGGAAACAAGAAAGGAACCCAAGATCCTGACTCTAAATGTTTGTGATGCATTAGTTTTGTATAAACCATATTTTTATTCATAACTCCATATTTTGGATGAGAACGTTGATGCTTAGAGTAATATTCCAAGCTCATTCAGTTAGTAGTTGACAAATGTGGTTAAATTCAGGTGTCTTCAAAGTCAAGTCTCATGAAAATAAGCATGAGGATGGTCAGAACATTGATACTGTGACCCTCCTCAGTCTGAGGTTTCTGGATTTGCTGATGGTGAGGCAGGGAGCCCTTCCCCCAAGTCTTATAAGATAAAAACCTTCCCAGAATAAATAAAGAGTTCTTCCAGCACCATAAGATAAGAACTTTCTTAGATGATATATATTAAAAAGAAATGTGGCCCCAATCTGTAATGTGCAAGTGTAACTCTGCTATCGTCTTGAGCTATGAAATACCCAGTTAACCAGTATGTTCCTAATAAACAAGCCTTATTGGGGGACAAGGAAGCTAAAAATGTATAAAAGACAATGCCCACCTACGCTTGGGGTTCAGCCTTTGGATGCGAAACTGCTGAGCCAGTGCCTACACGAATAAACGCTGTCTCCTGGCAAAGTAGCCTTGGTGTCCTGTCTCTCTATACAGATTCCCACTACAATGGGAGAAAGAAATGACTAACAAATTCCTTAAAAAGTAAGGCATGTACTACTGAAAACTTTACCTTGATCATCCCTTCTGATATTCTAAAAATTGTTTTTAGAGAAACATTAAAGGGAAGAGAAGAGGCATAAAGGAAAAGACAGTGAATCTTAGATTCTTGTTGTAAAAGGGAATTAACAAAAAGATCTAATCAAAATACTATGACTCACTAAATTATTCCCAAACATACAACAAGATAATCTTAGATTAGAAAATAAGTTAATTAAAACTATCAGGTAGACAGTCATGCTTCAGTTCTTTTGTCAGTAAAAAAATCTAATGTGAAAAAATGATGTTTTAGATTCTGAAGTTACCTCAGAAAGCATGACACAAGATGGATTACATCATGGGTACAATGCTGAGTGATAAATGTGCCTTCTCAACTATTTGAACACCAGTCATTTGTTCTCGCTTTCAAAGCCACAAAAACTGGTTTTGTTTTGCACTATTTCATGACAACAAAAACTACTTGTCAATGAAGAAACTGTTTCCAAATGCCCAGGTGAATAAGTTCACCAATAAAACCAAGTGCTTTTCATGTGATCTTACGTTTTTGGGGACTTAGTAATTGAAGGATTACAAACATGATAATTTCCAAGGGATCCCCCCACCCCAAGGAATAGTTAACTAGTTTATTGCTGTTGTGAATATTTATTTTCCTAAAAATACATTGATAATTTTAGTGAAAATGCTTGTGTATTAATTTGAAGTGGTAATTTTCATTCTCTGTTATAATGAAATTGTTTTTAATAACACTTGAAATCCTACAAAAGCCTCTCCCTTTATTTTGGTTGCAATTTGCAAACAGTTCAAATATTTAAGTTTCTTACCATTTATAATGTTTCAGAAACCACATGGGAATCAATAAATGCTACTCATTATTAACAGTACCGAAAATTAATAAATTATTTTGTGGCATTGAGGGGCGAGCCCATTGAATGTGTCTGAAGAACATGGTATCACAGGGCATGTTCTGACAAAATAGAAGATAACAGAAAAATGACAAAACTATCCTAGTTAGTAAATATCAGTTTATATAATCAGCTTAGTTTCTCCGGCGTATATTGTACGTGATAATTTAACTAAAACAACTATATTTTAAAACTGTTTGTACTTCCGGCAAGATGGCGAAGGGGCAGCTTGGTCTATGAGACCTCGGCGAAAGAGAACACAAAAAGACTCTGGCTCTCTCCCCGGTGGCTGCAGATCCCATCGTCGCAGCCAGCTCGTCACACGGAGCTCGGCTGTTGACTCCGCTGAAAAATCATGGCGGTCTGGGCAGCCACTGCTGCCACCGCCACTGCCTCCAGGGCAGCCATTGCACATGGCACCACCCATGCCTGAGGCGATCCAGGCTGCCACCACTGCCACCATGGCAGCCATTGCACATCGCACCACCCATGCCTGACGTGATCCACGCCTTCAGACCTTGAAGCCCCTGCAAGCAAGATCTGCTGAGATCGCTGCCGCCGCCACCACTGCCACGGTGAAGTCCTGCCAGGCCATGGGTCTCCTTCCATGTGCCTTGAGGCAGCAGCTCTCATTTCTGCCTCCTGTCCGGTTCCCTCCCCTCTGGGGCAAACAGCTGAGATAAAGACCATCTGGAGTGGTGAGATACCACCACCTGCTGGCGATTCAAGGTAACAACACCAAAATGGGAAAAACAGAAGCTTTTCCCAGATCTGAGTGGTGAACTGGGTAGTGGTGAACTGAGTGGTGATCTGAACTGCCCTTCACAGCAGGCCGGGGGCAACTGATCCTAACTGTGAACAAATTTACCAGCCTGAAAAGACAGCTAGAAACCAGAGCTGAAGGGACATTGGAATTAAATGAAAAGTCTCAGAGTGTGCTTGATTGGTTCTGTTAGTTTACTGACTTGATTCTATTCCTTTTGTTTTGTTCTTTTTTTCTTTTCTTCTTTTCTGTTCTTCTCTCTGTAGACCATATCTTTGTAAAGAGGAATAGCACACCAATAAGGAGATTGGTTAGTTTGTATGTTAGCATCATTGTATGTTTTAGTTTTTTTTTTGTATGGGAGTTGGTTAATTTGTAGCTGTGGTCTATTGTTTTTATCTGTTTTGGTTTTCGTCTCTCTCTCCATTTGTTGGTACACTCGTCTGTTTTCCCACTTACTCCTCTCTCTCTCCATCCCCCTCTTCCCCCCACTGTCTGCTCTATTCTCTTCCCTCTGTTAACCTCATTTTATTTCAGAGAGTAAACCTACAACCCCACTTCCCAGACAGACCCTAATTTCAGCAGAAGAATCCAGATCACCAAAATAAAAGCCCAAATCCAGGACATAGAAGACAAAAAGAGAATACAAAAAATCCATGAAAGCTGGTTTTTCGAAAGGATAAACAAGATCGATGGTCCCCTAGTTAGACTGACCAAGAAAAAGAGAGAAAAAGCCCATATAAACACAACCAGAAACACAAAAGATAGAGTCACATCTGACCCTGAAGAAATATAAAAGATCATTAGAGACTACTATGTACACTTGTATGGAAACAAACTTGAAAACGTTAAGGAAATGGAGGACTTTCTGTCATCACACAACCTGCCTAGGTTGAAACAAGAAGAAATTGACACCCTAAATAGACCAATAACAATCAAGGAAATTGACTACATAATAAGAAAACTACCTAAAAAAAAAGCCCTGGGCCAGATGGCTTTCCAGCAGAATTCTACAAGACATTTAAAGAGAAGTTGGTACCAATCCTACTGAAGATATTCCAGGCAATTGAGAAAGATGGAACTCTCCTCAAATCATTTTATGAAGCTAACATCACATTGATACCCAAGCCAGGTAAAGACCCAACAAAGAAAGAGAACTACAGGCCAATATCTTTGATGAACATAGATGCCAAAATTCTCAACAAGATCCTAGCAAA
>CAUYQG010037768.1:0-37407 GCA_963574415.1 Tarsius wallacei | reverse complement strand
AAAAAGAAAAAAAAAATTCATGTCTTCTGGGGTCTTTCCTGAGTGTCTAAAATCTGTTCATGTCTGCTCTTTAGCCTCTCCCCTTATTTTCAATGCAGAAAGCTCTGTTTACTGAGGCTTGGGTTTCTTTTTCTGAGCTGTAATCTGAGACGGCTGTTACTTAGTTCCCAGGGGAGTGGCTTTGTCTTCTGTTTAGTGATGTTTCCTTGGGAACCGAGGTGGAGCCTGCTTGTAGGTGGGCAGGGCAACGCACGTCTCTGCCTGGAGGAATGGCCGGTGTGATAGTTTCACCCTCGCAGATCCTTCCTCTCCGCTCTTTGAGTCCGAGGCGCACGGCTGGTGCTCTGTTCCGGGCTAGAGCTCTGCTCCCAAGCTCCGGCAAAAGTGGCCCTGGCCTATTCCCAGCGTATTTCAGTCAGAGATGGAATCAGCTTCTCTGTTGGGCGGGTAGCCAGAGCCTCCCTGGTGATCGGAGGCTGGGTCTGGGTATGCTTTAACTAGGGAGGGAGCCGAGACCCGAGATTTCCTACCAGCGGGGGAGCAACCAGAGACGCAATAGCCGGCCCTGCATGGGACTGAGGGACCCTGGGTCTCAGACCGTGGGTCTGGCTGTGGATGAGTGGGTGGGGGAAGGGAAGCAAGAGTCTTTTTGGGGAACTCACATTCGGAGAATCTCACAGTTTGCCTGTGTCGTCGCCATCTTGACCCGGAAGCCTACGTCTCATTCTTAAGTTGTCTCTAATAGTAAGTGTAAAGGGGGCAGGGATACCAACTCACCTCATCAATGGCACTTTCATCACATTATGAACATGCCAGGACTGGAGGTGCAGGAGCCAGCTTAGATATCCTGAGTAACTGATTTTCATCTTTAGGTTTATAATCCACTTGGGTTAGGATTTCCAAAAACAATGTGCTCCTGCTGAGATAGGGCCAGTCAGCAACTTGTTAATGTCAAGAGATTTTGATCACTTGCAGCCTTCGCTTTCATTTTAAAGTTTCAAAAAAAAATTACCTGGACCATGGAAGCCCTGGTCCCACATATTGCCTTTCAAGAATCTAGGGTACCTAAGCTGCTGTCCCTGGCAAGTTTTTGGCAGCATTAGAAGAAAGGAAGCTTTTAACCATAAAGCGACTGGTGCCTTTTCGCCCAACAAAATTGTCTTCCATGCTTTTAAACCAGCACAGCCAAGTTTACTGAATCAAAAACAAATATGTCCATGAAATTGATGCCCCTGTTGAAAATACTGAGAGAATGATAATGGCTTCAGTAGCGCTGCTTCCCTGTGCTTTTTAGTCAATTCTCCACTACCAACTGGGAAGAATTAAGATCTCTTCAATTTGGAATTGTTCACAACAAAGAAGGCTGTTGCCAGTCATGTATGTTGTGCATAGAAAGTGTTTCTTGAAGAGGGGACCCTGAGTCCAGTGCTCTTTCATATCATTCAGAGTTATGTCCATCTAGTTGACCTGGCAGGGGACAGAGTGACTGTGGACCATCCTAAGGCCCCAGTGCCAGCCTCAGCAGCAGTGATGGGATGCACAGAGCACCAAAAGGAACCTCAACCAGGCTGTCTTGTTGAGGCACCAGGGTACCAGGGCAATGGGGAAGTCTCTGAGGACTTTTTTCCTCTGTTACTACAAAATGTCCTCTGAGCACTTGGGCTGATTTTATTACCTAAATCATGGATGTTTTCATGTAAATAATAATAATTGAAGCTTATATTTACTGAATATTTACTATGGGACCAGGCAATGCCAAGTGGTTTATTTTTTAGTTTTTTTTTTGTTTGTCTTAGAGTTGGGGTCTTACTATGTTGCCCAAGTTGACCTCCAATTTCTGGGATCCTGTGAGCCTTCTGTCTCAGCCTCCAAATATAGCTGGTACTACATTCATGCAACTACATTCATGCACCGCCCCACCCAGAATTATTATCTCTGTTTTATAGATTAGAAAATTGTGAGTAATTTGTTCAATATATCAGTTAGGATTAGGCCCCACTATGCATTTTAGAAAACAGGGAGACAAAATGTTTACTTCTTTTTGTCTCTCATGTATAACCAGACTAGAAGTAAATAGTGCAGGGCTGATCTGGTGCTCTGGAGTGTTAAGGTCTGGGGCTACCTCCATGTTGTCACCTACTATTGTCCATATGTGACTTCTTTCTCAGGGATCTACAAGGGCCACTCAGGTTGTGGATCACATCCTTGTTTCAACCAGCAGAAGGAAGAAAGACCAAAGAAAGGTATGCTCCACACTTTAAGACTCTTCTCAGAAGTCACACATAGTATTACTACTTATATCCATTGAAAAAAACTTAATTGTGGCCACACCTAGCTGCAAAGAGGGTCAGGAAAGTATAATCTTTATTCCAGGCAGCCAGGTACTCAGCCAATACTCAGGGTTACAATATTAAGGGATACAGGGAGAATGGGTATCAGGGGACAATCAGCTGTCTCTGCTATAATTATAACCCATGTCTGTCAGACTCCAAAGCTTACATGCATACTCGCCTTATACAATATGTAATACAATTAGTTAATTATACCTCAATAAAGTTGTTCAAAAAGATGAAATACAGGCTGAATGCAGTGGCTCACACCTGTACCCTCAGCACTTTGGGAGGCTGAGGCAAGAGAATTGCTTGAGCCCAGGAATTTGAGACCATCCTGGGCAACATAGTAAGACCTCCTCTCTTAAAAAAAAAAAAAGAAAAGAAAAAAATTAGCTGGGCATAGTGGCATATGTTTGTAGTCCCAGCTACTCAAGAGGCTGAGGCGGAAGGATCACCTGAGCCCAAGAGGTAAAGGCAGAGGTGAGCAGAGATTGTGCCTTTGCACTGCAGCCTGGGTGACAGAGTGAGGCTCCAACTCAAAAAAAAAAAAAAAAAAAGAGAGAGAGAGAGAGAAGAAAAGAAATACAGTTTCAATAGTGAGGTCATATAGATCCAGATATAAACATAAATACAGATACAATTAATCTAAAGAAAAAAACTGAGGACAAATTAATATAAGCTGAGAGTTTGGGCCGAGTTTGAGGACTTTAACAACCCAGCTCCTTGAATCTATGTTCTGATGAGCAGTAGTTACAGATGGGTTTTTAAAGAGAAAAGAAGAGACACTTCCTAAATTGTTTATTAAGAATTTGCATTAAAATAATATAAACTACTGATTGGCTATTCATTGTTCTTTGTATCATAAACTCAAGGAAAACGAAGAGAATGGATAAGGCAGCTAGTCAGAAAACTACAGTGAAGAAAAGGAAGAATAAAATATCTTTGAGCAATTGCCCCTTTCCTCCAGGTTTGTCCTCTCCTCCAATGTGACTGAAGTCCTATACTCAAGGCTGTCTGGGCCTGGTCAATTTGGCACAACTCACATAACTCACACTGTCTAAACTATTTTTCTTTTCTCAATCTTTTCTAGTTTTTATTTTTATTTTTATTTAATTTTATTTTATTTTAAAGATGTGGGGTACAACTCAGGATTAGGTAGATAAATGGTCATCATACAGGTAAAGTTTGGGCCTCCCTTTGGTCCCCACTTCACCTGGTTTGAGATCAGGTATCCTTACTGATATTATGTTACCCCCCCCCCGTTCCCCTGGCAGTGTCCCACTATTGCCAATCCCTTTCTTAAAGTATTGTGATTAATGTTCAGGGTTCGCTTTTGTTTCTGTGATAGATCACTGAATATTATAGACTCTAAATCCATCCAAGTTGCTGTGAAGTTCATAATTTTGTCCTTCTTTATGGCTGTGTTATACTCCATCATGTATATACCAATTTAAAAAAAAAAATCTAGTCTACTTTCTTTTTTTTTTTTTTTTTTTAATCTAGTCTACTTTCGATAGGCAGCATGGCTGGTTCCATGTTTTTGCTATTGTGAATAATGCTGCAATAAGCATGCATGTACAGGTATCTTTTTTGTATCTTTTCCAGTTTTTAAATGGAGGTATTTCACACCTCTTAGGACCTATGACTAGCTCACAAACTAATGTATTGTACCTTTATATATGTAGAGAAACACAGGAACATCAGCCAGCTACTCATTGGACTCAAATGTAAGAAAAAAAATTTTTTTTTTTTTTGCTTAATAAATATTTAGTGCCTAAATAAATGATAAGCTCATGTGGTCTCAGAAATATGTGATTAGCAAAATGCGACACTGGTTGAGAATGAATCTCACAAGGGCAATAGTAGCACGGCAAGCTGAGTCACCTAGAAATGGAGCTGAAAAAGAAACCTTCACTAAATTCGTTTCATTCACATTTAGTCACACAAACTACTGAATAATTCATTTTGCTTGAATAGGCAGCACAACTAAAAGAATCTGGGTCCTGGAGTAGCAACAACCAAACAAAATGATTATTCCTTTTTTCTTCTTTGAACAAAGTCAGTAATTGTTAACAGTCTTTGGGAAATGGGATTTGTTGAGGAATGCTTTTGTTTTTGTTTTTCTATACTTTAGAATTATATGGGTTTTTACCACAAATAAGTTTTTCTTTTGTTACTTAAAAAAAGACATTTTGGAGGTTGGAGGTTGCTAGAACATTATTAATCTTTGAAAATTTGCTCTTGGGCAGATACCTTGGATGAAGTCACTTTTCATCAGTCCGTTTCTCATAAGTCAAACAATTGAGGCCCAGCTGAGAGGCCATGTAAGGTCTGCCAAACTCTCTGCTTTCGTGATGCCAAGGGACAAGTCCCCTTCTTCTCTGGGCTACCTTGGGCTTAGATAAAAAATAATTAGCGTTCATTGAGCACTTACCAGATGCCGGAAACCCTTCTAAATTTCTTACAAGTGTTACCTCATTGAATCCTCTCAACAAGCCTTGGAAGTGGATGCTACTATAACCTCTATTTTACAGATGACAAAACTGTGGAACAGAGAAGTTAAGTGCCTTACCCAAGAGTGCCCAGTTAGCAAGTGGTGGAGTCAGGGATTAGACCCTAGATAATATGGCTCCAGAGTCTATAGTGTTATCCATTAAGGCCAAACATACCAGGGTGTGGGTATGTTTAGGCTTAACTGGGGTTGGAGGGCCGGCCAAGTCAGCCTGGGCCCACTGAGTACAGATTTATACTCATAGTTCTGCAACCAGAGCAAGCTCAGTAAAGGCCCAGCTGGCTAGCAGGGGGCCAAAGGCAAGGATGGTTCCCTAGAGGCAGAGAGAGAAAGCCCTCCCCTTTTTGTCATACAACTTTCTCTTTCCTTCCCTAAATTCAGAGTTCCTTCTGCATTAGAGGAGAAAAAGTGTGCAGGGTAAGCAAGAATTTATGCTGACTGTTTTCATTTTAGAATCCACTGTGGCTCTATGGGGAAGGGAACCTGGGAAAATATTTGTTTGGGTTGATAAGTGCTTTCAACTTACCCACGAGGCAACTCTAGGCTCTCAGGACATAGAAAGCAGCCATTGAAAGTCTTATCCAAAGATAAAATTCTTTATAACCCTGTTGGTTTTCATCCAAACTCTACACCCTTTTGTTCCAATGAAGGAGAGCAAAGGCAGTGGCAAAATAGAAAAGAATTTCAACTATTTGAGACCCACCCCTATTTTTGTATCTCCTACAGAGGTGCAGAAAGTTATCCCACAGAGACATGAAACAGAGGAATTTGAGATAGAAGAATGGGACAATGAATGAATGTGTTCATTCAGAGGGCCAGAGAGAGGTGCACCCCATTCTCCACTCCCCTCCTCCTGTCCAGCTTCACTCCACTCACACCCTGGCTAACCTCACTCACCTCTGCAGGGCCCAGTTGCATCGTGCCAAGGGAAGCCTTTGATGTGCTGGGGACAGGAACATGTGCTAAAGGACTGGAGCAAATTGCCCATGTCCACAAGCCCTCTGCGATTCCGCAGCACCCTTGACTTCATCCCAGCATGCACCTGGGCCTGTGGTAGGTGCTTCTGTGCACCCAGAGAGTCACGGAGCGCCGTACCCACCACTTCTCATCCACACTTTACCATATATGTGATTCTAATGCACAGACTGTAGCACCTGTGGCTATAACAAGAGTGAGGAAAGTGAGGGATACCACAGGCTTGGCTATGATCTTATTTTCACATCAGGAAATACGTAGTCCTTTTTAAAAAATGAGTGTATTTTTAAAACATGTTGGGTCACATTTAAGATGACCAGATCCTGATTTTGTGCACTATTAGTGACATGATAAAGGTGTATAGATGTCCCAGGAGGCTTTCCGACTGTAATAAACTCAATTCATATCACTCTAGTGGATAAATTAGGATGCGCTTGGTTTGCTTTGTCAATTTCTGAATCTGAACAAAGCTGATGGGAGAATGATTCAAAGTAATTCATGGTGTTTATTGAGATTCTTGGCAGTTTCTCAGTGACTCTAGGATCAACAGTGCTGAAACTGGAATGGCAGAGAAAAATTGGATTGTATTAAATATTCAAGGCTGAGGAGCCTATCTGAGATGGATGTGCCAGTTCAACCTAGCAGAAGGGTTTAACCTGAGGTTGTTGTCTCTTTTTTATAAGTATGGACTATTCCTCTTTCATTTGCTGTCTTACCTACAGTGCTATATTTAGTGATCAAAAACACGGTCACTATCCAACCAACAGCAATATCATTTATTGAGTTCCTACTATATGCCAGATGCTTTACTTACATAACTTAATTTCTATGAGGGATATATTTCTATTCCCATCATGCAGAGGAAGAAAATAGTTAACAGACTGATTAATTACAAAGCTATCACATGGCTAAATGGAAATTTGAATACAGATCTATTCATTTTAAAACCTGTGCTTTTAATCATTGGGCTATACCACTAATTTTCTTTCAGTGCTCAAACTAGACTTATAATTTTGCAAATAAAAGCTCATCATATGGATGAAAGGTGAACCATTTGGTTCTGGCTCCCAACACGGTGTAGAGGAAGTCGTGAGAGCTGCGTTTCTCTTCCCCTGTAAAGCAGCACTGGAGACTTCATATCAACCTGCATTAGTAGTTCTTGCCCAGAATTTTGCAGAAGTCTTTTTTTTAAAATACCAAATAGTTGGTTACAAAAAAAAATGCGATCCAATTCACATTAATTTTATGATGACCTTTTCAAAATGGGAAGCTCCCTGTGTCTGGTTTGGAGAAGACACATTTCTGCCTGGTGGTGTGGGCTCACTAATGTGACTTGGGATGATCTCTCCCAAAGGACAGCCAATGTACAATGTGACTTTTAAAAACAAGAAAAGGAATGTCATGTTAGGGCTAAGAAACCAACAAAAAACAAGTTCTATATAATTTCAAACAGTTAGCCTACCATGGCATGTTTCTTCTATGGTCCTCGGTTTACCCAGGAATAGACCAGTGGGAGAGGAACAGAGAAGGGGTCTTGCAACCCACAAATAGAATGCATGGCAGCTGAAAGAGTTAAGCACACTGTTTCTAATTATTCCATAAGGAAACAGAGAGGTCGAGAGGTCAATCATAAAAGGAAGTTGGGGATGGGAAGGAACTAGTTCATGAAATAGAGAAAGAAAATCATATCTAACTTTTCTCCAAAAATATGTAAATCTCAATAGCATGCACCTCAGGCCTAAGTAAATGTATACAGTAGGTAGGTTTATGTCAGCAGCATTCTATCACGATTTCCGTTCTGGAGCTTTTTCACATCTTGCCCTTAGATGCTCACATTGCTCTGAAATTCTCCCCCAGTAGACGAAATAACAATGGACCTTTATTGAGAATCTACATAGATCATCCATTTAATTCTCATAACAACACTATGAGAAAATTACTAATATTAGCCCCATTTTATGGATGAGGACACTAAAGGACAATGATTAAGTATCCTGCCCAAGGTCATACAACTTTAGGATTTGAACCAGGCAGTCTGATCACAGAACACATACTCTTCAATCGTCATTCATCATGCAGCATTAGGGACAAAAAAAGGATCAAACTTAACTCTAAATAATAAATCTCTGTGCTGGGCATGGGCGTTCACGCCTGTAATCCCAGCACTTTGGGAGTCAGAGGTGAGAGGATTGTCTAAGCCCAGGGGTTTGAGACCCGCCTGGGCAACTCGGCGAGACCTCATCTCTACAATAAGTCAAAAAATAAGCCAGGTGTGGAGGCACACGCCTGTAGTTCTAGCTACTCGGAAGACTGAGGTGGAAGGAGCACCTGAGTCTAGCAAGTTGAGGCTACAGTGGCTGTGAGCATGCCACTGCACTTTAGCCTGGGAGATAAAGTGAGACTCCAACTCAAAAAATAAACAAACAAATAAATAAATCTCTGAAGGTGGGATTTCAGAAACTGTGCCATCTGGTATGAGAAGATACGTAGAGGATGGGGCTGGAAGGAGACATTTTTTTCATGGCCATTTGGTTGAGCCAATTGGCTTTTAAATTCAGAGAAGATCTTTGGTATAAATAAGATCCTGATTCGAAACTAGTCATTTAAAGTAATTTATATATTCATGTGTGGGGTGGGATGTAGGGTATGAATACAAGTGGTAATTTCACCCTCATATTGAAAAAAAGGAAATTCTGGCTCAGAGAAGTTAAGGGATATGCCTAAAACCACACAGGGGGTGGACTTCAGCTTCATAAAAATACTTCTGAAATTGCAGTAAGCTGGCCTAAAAAGTAGAGCACATAGAAGGGAAAAGACTCACACGAGACTCAAATTTGGGCAATTCAGTCATTTTTATAGCAGTTTTTCCTTTAAAAGTTTTTCTTACTGTCTTAATGAGATATCAAACCCCACTCTGGCGGCTGCAGAAGAGCTTCGGTTCTCACAGTTTAACAGGCAGGCTAGTGCTGCTTTTCTTTCATGGGCTCATTTCAAAATAAACAGCCGGCCTGACTGCCCTTGTGTTATCCGTATGTCCATGGGGTTTTGACTGACATCCAGGCTGGCTACCCATCATCCACTGTTGATATCACAATTTTAGATTAATAAATAAATGTGAGAGGGAAGCTTCCTATGTGGTTTAATAAACACTTCTAACTTTTTTTGAAACGCTGATGATTTTAGTTCTCAAAATGTTTACGTATTAAATAATTAGACATTCAAGAGCAAGATGTTTACACAGAAACCAACAACAAAAAATCCAGGCAGTCTTTCAACAGCAGCTATAGCTACCCACCCCTCACCCCCCACCAATGATGTGCTCTTGGCTGGACCTTGTTCTTCCTTCCATCAAGATGTGCATCAAAACTAGAAAATGTATATTACGTGATTTCCCTGGGTTTTCTTATATTTGAACAATAAACTGTGAAACTACTATGCTTAATTTTAATATTGAGGATAAATGTTTGGTCTCAATTTCCTTTAATGTATCGATAGAACTGGCTCTCGAATGGGGATGAGAGAGGTTTGTGTTTCAAATTTCTTTGTTTTAAATGAAACATGTATCTTTATTATGATTAAAAAGGCATACCAAAAAAAAAAGAGGTGGATGCATATTCATTATAGACCTTTTAGAACATTCAAAGAGTTTGAAGCAAAAAATTGGACACTGGTAATTCCACCATAATTTTTGGTGTATTTATTTTCTATATATATGGCTTATTTGCCACAAAATTGGTATCATTCTATATAATATGCAGTTGTTTTTTCTTTATTCCTAACATTGTATTTTCTAGTTTAATTTAGTAATCTTTAAAACATAATTTAAATGATTGCATAATATTTCAATGTATATATATATACTATAATATATATAACTATTCCTTATTGTCATACATACATTTGTTTGTTGGCAATTTTTTGTCATTATAAATAATGCCATAGTGAGTATGTTTGCACATATTCTTTGTTTCCTGTTATTTTCTAGATGTAAAATTATTGCATCAACAGGATAAATATTTTTTAGATTCTTTTAGCAATTTTTTTTTTTGCCAATTTGCCTCCAAAAGGACTGGACCAATGAACACTTCCACTAGCATCTTTTTTTTTTTTTTTAGCTGTTAATGAATTTGCTGCTTTTCTTTTTAATGTTTAAATGTGGCAAAATACACATAAAATTTACCATTTTAACAATTTTAAGTGTACAGTTTAGTAATATTAAGTGTATTCACATTGTTGTGCAACCAACCAATCTTCAGAAATTTGTTTTTTCCAGCTGTATTGAGGTATGATTGACAAAAATTGTATTTTATATATTTAGATATGTGTACACACTGTGAAACGATTACCACAATCATTTTAATTTACATGTTCATCACTTCACAGAGCTACTTTGTGGGTGGTGAAAACATTTGAGACTTACTCTCTTATCAGTTTTAAGTATGCAATACATTATTATTTTTAAAGATAGGGATCTTGCTATGTTGCCCAGGTTGCACTTGAACCCCTGGGCTCAAGCAGTCCTTCCAGTTCAGCCTCCTGAGTAGCTGACACTACAGGTGTGAATCATGGCACCTTGCTTACAATATATTAACTGTAGTAGCTGTGCTGAACATTAGGACTTCAGTACTTATTCATCTTATAACTAAAGATTTGTACGCTTTGACTAATGCTTCCCTTGTCTCTTCCCCCAATGCATTTCTGAATTTTCTAGTCATATGTACTTCTCCTGCATATGGTGTCCTTTGCCTAGTTGTTTCTGTGCTGTTCATCTTTTTAAAATTTATGTATATTTGCTTATTGAATTTGGAAGAGTTTTTATTAAAGGACACTTCCTATTCTCTGTTATACTTACTGTAAATATCTCTAAATTCTTTATGTTTAGGAGGTGGGGGTGGGTGATGAGAAATTACTTAATGGGTACAATGTACATTATTTGGATGATGGATACCCTAAAAGCCCTGATTTTTATTCAATCTACTGTGCAATCTGTGTATGTAACAAAATTGCCCTTGTATCCCATAAATTTGTACAAATTATAAATAATTTTTTGTTATTTAGACTGTTAAAAGTCAGTCATTTGATGGAATTTCCAAGTGAAGATAGAGATGTATTTACTTATTTAAGCTTTATTGAAATATAATTCACATACCATGCAATTCACCAAACTTAAAGTGTATGATTCAACGGTTTTTAGCATATTCGCACACTACTATAGCTATTACCACACTCAATTTTAGAATATTTTTAGGACCCCAAGAAACATCATACCATTAACAGTCACATCCCACTTCTCCTTTCTTCCCAGGCCCTAGCAACCACTAACCTATTTTCTGCCTGTATAGATTGATTTCCTTATTCTTTACATTTCATTTCAATAGAATCATACAATATGTAGTCTTTTGTGACTGGCTTCCTCTGCTTAGCATCATGCTCAAGGTTCATCTATGCTGATGCATGTATCGGTACTGCCTTCCTTTTTATTGCCAAATAATTTTGCACCGTATGATATACCACACTATATCCACTCATTAGTTGATGAACATTTGAGTTGTCTTCATTTGGGGGCTATTTTGAACAATACTGCTGTGAACATTCTCATCCAAGTTTTTGTGTGGGCAGTCATTTTCATTTCTCTTGGGTATACCTAGGAATGGAGTTGCTGAGTCCTATGAGAATTTTTGAGGTGCTATTAAACTGTTCTTCAAAGTGCTGCACCATTTTACATTCTCAGCAGCAATATATAGGGGTTCCAATTTTTTCACATCTTCCTCAAACTTGTTATTCTCAGTCTATTTGCTATAGCCATCCTGGTGGGTGCAAAGTATTATCTTGTGGTTTTGGTTTCCATTTTCCTGATGACTAATGAAGTAGAACATCTTTTCATGTGCTAATTGGATATTTAAATATCTTCTTTGGAGAAACCTCTATTCAGATCAAATGAATAAATGTGTTGACAGATGCTTTATTTTTCCCTCCCTCCTTCCCTACCTTCCCTCTTTTCTGCCTTCCTTTTCATTACTTTATTCTCAAACTTGTGCCACAAATTAGTCAAAAGAGGTAGGGTGTGCCTATGGCCCTCAGTCGTGGAGCAAGTCCCCTCCAGCATAGATTCTGGGCTACAATTCCCATTAACAGATGTTTTCTATAAAAAAAAATTCTATCCTTGTCTTCACCCATAAAGTCATTACTCAGCATTTCATAATTTATTAGTAAAACATAGCTTTTTCAGGGGTGAGCTTATAAATCATGGCCTAATCGTCCATGAGTTCCTTCTGTAACATACCTTGCCAAATTATGCACACATCCAGTGACAGGGAAAGTACTACCTCCCAAAGCAGTCACTGTATTTCTGGACAAATAATTTTATTCTTGGAGAGTTATTTGTTATATAGAGCTTAAACCTATCTCTCTGAAGCTTCTACCTCCTACTTCTTCCCGAGGTATTATAGTATCCCTTTGAAACATAAAAACCCCTGAACCCTACTCCCATATCTGAAAACCTCTGTCACATTACCCTTCTCCGAAATTTCTCTTCTTCAGAGTAAATATCATAATGCCTCCAACCTTTCCTCTAACATTATGGATTCTGTGAGGGCCTTCACAAATCTTCTCTGAATGATCTAATTCTCCCATTTCCTTATGAGTGTGACTCCTGAGATGGGGGATGTGAACTGACCAGGAGCAAGTAAGATGAAAAGTTTCTGAATTATGCAGGCCAAAGTTGTATTGACCCTGTTTTGTTGTTGTTGCTAACCATATATGGTTGATTTTTACACTGAGTTTCATTGTCACCTAACATGCCTACTTTTTTTTTTCTCTGTAAACTGCTATTAAACTCCATCTCTATATTTCTGTGTATCTTTGTAGGGTTCAGACATAGAAATTTACCTTTACCTTGTTAAATGTCATTTTGCTGAATTTGGTTCCATCAAGTAAAGATAATTAATGGTAATAATATTAGCAATAATAGGTCAAAAGCTCTATGTTCATTATTCCATTTCATAGGATTTTTATTTGTTATTTATTTCTTCAAGAGACAAGATCTCACTATGTTGTCTAGACTGTTCTCAAACTCCTGGTCTCAAGTGATCCTCCTGCCTCAGCCTCCCAAAGTGCTGGGATTATAGGCCTGAGCCACCACACCCAGACTCATTATTCCATTTTGAATCCACAAATACCCTATGAGGTAGATACAATTACTCTCCTCTTTTTATGGTTGAAGAATCTGAGACTTGACAAGGCTTAAAGTCTCACCCATATTTGCTGACTTTTAATGCCAAACTCTCAGGTAATCGGCCACACTGCACCCCTGGTTTTTTAGCCCAGCGGTGTACAGCCCAATAAGCCACTGCCTGCCAGCCTTCTGATCTGAGTTCTGGCAAGTGAGGCCTCTGTGGTTTTATCTAGCTGAAGTTTTCAAACCACAGAGCCCTATTGGTTCCATAGCTACTTTAGGAAATGAAGAGAGTAGTCCCAATGGCATCTAACCCTTCAATCAGAACTGCTCTGCTTTCATCTGTTTTGTATTCTAGACTTTCTACTAACAATGCAAAGACAGAAAAATATTGGTGCCAAAAAATAAATTTGCAAAACACCCACTCTAAACCATCCATCACTGTACCCCACGTCTTCAAAATTAAATATTAAAAAACAACAACAATATGAAGGCAAGGCGATCAGATTTTATATATTAAAAAAATTTGAAAGGACCAGTGACAGGAGAGAGCCTCAGTAGGCTGCCAGAGGACTCCCCCCAGGTAGGCATTTAGCTAGTTAGTCATAGCCTGCTCAGGCAGCCCTATATCCAGCACATGCATGTCCCATCTTGACCATGGGATAGCCTAGTGCTTGTCAATGACATGCTGAATCCAGAGACAACAAGTCACCCACATCTCCTTCACCGAAGTCTTCCTGGGACATAAGACAATAATGGCGGACTGGCTTTTTGTCCCTGAACCCAGCAAGTAAGATGAAAATTGTCCACACTGGATAGGAGTCTGTGTCGAAGCTGTTATTAAATATTGTGACTGCCACTCTGGCTGGTGGTCTTTGCTTCCTCTTCTAAGTCCCTATGAAGCATCCCTTTAGTAGTTCATTTTAGTATTGTGTTCAACTACCACCACAATAATAACACTGTTATAGCTAGCCTTGACCATGTCCCAGGTACTGCTCTATGTGCGTTACATTATTATCTTATTTAGTTCTTACTGTAGTGCTGTCAGCATCCCCATTTTCAGACGGTGGTGGGACTGGAACTTAGAGAAGCTAACTAATTTGCCCAAGTTCACACAGCACTTGGTAATGATGCCAGGATTTAAAGCCAGGCCATCTGACTACAGAGTGCAGACTCCTAACATTAGCCAATAACAACATAAACTCATGGAAATTTTCCTATTTTTGTTCTTTATCGAAAATCAGCATATTTCCCTGGTTTCATTCATGTGGACCTAGAAGCTATACACTGATTGATCTGGAACTCCCCCAGATTACCAAGATAGCTTTTGGTTATTCTGGGACCCCTCCCCAGGATGGTACAGCTCAGTAGGGCTGGAGCCGGGAGAAGGTGTGGGAATTTGTATTTAAAGTCACCTAGCTGCGGACCCTCCCCTGCTCTCATTCGTGCATGTTGTGTGCAGAATTCAGATCCCCTTTAAGGTTTCCCTAAATGATTCTCTACCCCACCTTAAAAAAAAAGTATCAGGTGATGTAGACTTTACTAAAGACTGTGTAGAAAAGGAGGGGTGGGGGTCATAACACATTCCTTACAAGGTGAAAATCCGAGTTAGAATGTCTCTGATTTCCTAGAGGACCTTTTTTTTTTTTTTTTTTTTTTTTGTTCCTTCTCTTTTCCGCCAAGGTTTCCCTGCTCGCCTCAGTGGAGGAGGCTGATGAAAAATATAAACCAGTGCTTAATTCCATACATTAAGAGGAATGAGTGCTTACAAGAAGATAAAACAGGGCAGTGGGATAGGAAGAGAGAGAGACAGGGAGCCATTCTGGATGGGTGGGAGGGAGCCCTGAGGAGTTCTCTCCAGGAGGTGGCATCCAACTGAGACTGACATCTCAACGTGGAGCCAGCCAGGTGATCAGGCATGGAGTATGAAGGTCCTGAGATGTGTGAGCTCAGCAGTTGGAGGAATAGTAAGGGGCGGGGACGGTAGCTGTATGTCTGGCTGAGCCAGTGGATGGCAGTAGGAGGTAAAGTTGGAGAGGATGGCAGGGCCAATCACAAAGAAACTTATCAGCAAAACCCATCCTGACACTGATCACCAGGTTGATCCACCTTAGAAGGCAGCCTAGTGGGCCCTTTGTCAATTCAAGTGTGCATTTGGGGTCTCACTCTCCACCCCAACAAACGACTCATAAAAATGTTGTCCCCATTGCCTGAGCCCGAGGGTTCGAGACCAGTCCAGGCAACTTGATGAGACCTCGTCTCTACAATAAATAAAAAATTAGCCGGGTGTGGTAGCACGTGCCTCTAGTTCCTTGGCTACTTGGAAGGCTGAGGCGGAAGGATCGCCGGAGCCCAGCAGGTCGATGGCGCAGTGGCCGTGAGTGTGCCTCTGCACTCCAGCCCGGGCAAAGGAGTGAGACTCCAACTTAAAAAAAAAAAGTGCTTTTCCATGAAGAATAGGTGAGTAGAAATTTCTTCAACTCAGTAAGTCAAAAAGCTTCCTTGGGCTCTTCTCATATGCAACCAGAATGGATAACCACTGATTTAGAGCTCAGCTCCTCAAAATTAACATGAACATGAATCTCCCCAGGAACTTGTTCAATGGCAAATTCTGATTCTCAACCACAGTAGCTCAGCAGGAATTGGCCTGAGAGCTTGCATTTCTAGCAGTCTCCCAAGTGATCAGAGATTGCTGGTCCTTGGACTACTCTGAATAGCTAGGCCCAAGAACATGATAATAATAATGATACTCTTGCAGCTAGCCTGGACCATGTCCCAGATACTGTTCTAGGTACTTTACGTGACTATCTCATTTAGTCCTCACAGTAGCACAATGAGGTGAGTGCTATCATCATCTTCCTTCTCAGATGGGGAAATCAGAGATTAGAGAAGTTAAATAATTTGCCCAAGGTCACACAGCACTTGGTAGTGATGGCAGAATTCAAACGCAGGTCATGTGACTCCAGGGCACACACTCTGAACTGACAGTAACAGCATCACCTGGGAACATGTGAAAATACAAACTCCCAGCCTCTGCCCCAGGCCTACTGAATCAGGAATGCTGGGGTGGAGCCCAAAGATCTGTGGTTTACAAGCCCTCCAGGTGATTCTGATGCAAGTTAAAATTTGAGAACCACTTCCCTAGAGTACCTAAGGGCTCTCTCACAAGCACTTTACAGTTTGTCTAATAATGGGAAGGTAGTTGAAGGTAATGAAAAGAGAGGGGAAAGCAAATGAGCTGCTTAAACGGGCCACCCACAGGGGCAGCCAGGAGTCAAAGACATAATCTCTGAAAGGTGTAGCCAGTTCAGTAGAGATCAGGCAACCCACAACAGGATGTAGCGCAAGATTTCTGTTGACATTTTGGACTGCATAATTCTTTGCTGCTGGAGATTGTCCGGTGCATCGTAGGACATTTAATAGCAGCAGACTGGTACAGGGTGAGGCCAGGAAGATGATAGGGCACATAATTTAAGGAAGCACTCACTCTCAGGGTCTTCTGAACGTAGGTTTGGCATTTGCGTGACTCTAAGTGCCTCCTTAAATCTCTCACCCTAGGTTTCTCACCCCAGTCCAGACTCTATTTAGCAGCAGAGGTCCTTGGTCTCTGCCTACTGGATGCCTCTTCCCCCTCCCCGATTTTTGACAATGGAAAATGCCTCTACACGTTGCCAAATGTCCCTTGAGGAGTAATATTGCCCCAGATGAGAACTACTAGCTAGTGGAAAGCACAAGGATTTGTTGTAGAATCAAGTCCTAACTCACAGGTCCTCCAATTAGAGGCTGGCTGTCAATGGTGAGTCCACTCAGCAGGAAATGACACCATCAGGAGTAGACACTGAAAATACCTCCAGGATGCCCCCATCCCAAGCAGAGAGTCCTTGTCTGCCCTCTTAGGAACAGAAATAGCTCCAATCATTGTCAGATAGATAAAAGATAACCAAGATCTGAAAGGTAGTGTCAAGGGGTCAAGGTGTAACGTACAAACGTTAACCGCATGTAGAATTGGCGTCCTGCAGCCAAGACATGTGGCCTAGAGGCTGGGATCTGAAAACCTGGGCTCTATTCACAATGTAATTCCCAGCTACTTAGTTTATGTCACATACCTTCTCTTTTTTTTTTTTAAGTTGGAGTCTCACTCTGTCGCCCAGACTGGAGTGCAGTGGCCGCTCCCAGCCACCGCAGCCTCAACCTGCTGGGCTCCGGGGATCCTTCCGCCTCAGCCTTCCAAATAGCTGGAACTACAGGCATGCGCTACCATGCCCGGCTAATTTTTTTGATTTATTGTAGAGATGAGGTCTCACCAAGTTGCCCAGGCGGGTCTTGAACCTGCGGGCTCAGGCAATCCACTCACCTCAGCCTTCCAAGACGCAGGATTACAGGCTGAGCCACCGAGCCCAGCTTGTAACTTCTCTTATACCTCAACTTTCTTATTCACAAAAGAAAATAATGAAAATACCTATCTTTCAGGGCTATTTGAGAATTAGGTTAGATCACATATTATCTCACAAGAAAAAAACTGATATATTCTTTAATTTATCTTGTAACTTCTGCCCTAATAGAAGCTTTGTGCTAGTTAGAAGAGAGATTAATTTTATGCTATAGATGATTGAATTTCTCTTGTACAGCGAGTAAGTCACGTGGGAAATGTACACAGGATGTGTCAGGAGGCCTGTGTCGCAGGGAGCACTTGGCTTCTCACCAGCTGTGTCACCTCAGTCACTCTCACCAGCTCTCAGTTTCTTCATCAGCCAAATGAAGGGGCTGGAGCAGATGGTACCAAGGTCCTGTTTCTTTCTACCACACTGTGATGGACAACATCTTTATCCTTTACGCTGTACTTGGACAATATCTTGGACCAAACTTCCCCCAAAATCCTTCTTCTTATTCCCTACTTTCACACATTCACTTACAGCCTCCTTCCAAATCACACAACCAGAGCTCTGTGAAAATGAATTCACATGATTTCCCAAGCCACAGCGTTTCATCCCTAGACAGGTTCTGAGGTTCCATGATGAGAAGAATGGTTTAGACTTTGTTGGCTTTCTTCAAAGCCTTCTTCAAAGATTAACTAGAACTCTCCCCCCAATTATGTATCACTTTCCAATGGTGACCCATTGTTTAGTCAGTAATTCAAATCAGTTTATAGAGCCAAAGGGGAGAAAGACATTCTTGTTCCTGTTCACCCTGCCTCCAGGATATTGAGGGTGTTACAAGAAGAGTGATGAACTCACCCCTCCACAGCTCTGCAGACCCCCTTAAAGGATTTGTCACAAAGAATGAAACTAATATCTAGGGAGCTCTCACCATGTACCAGACACTCTACCTTTTAATCTTCTTTGAAATATGACATAAATATGTATTTAATTACATATATATTATTTGCATGGTCATGTTCAGAAAGTACTAGGTACAGCACAGAGACGTCATTAAACTGTTACTTGACCTTATTCTTTCCCCGGCTGCATAATGTGTTCACTGGCAGCGCTGTACCTTGGATCATGCCTCACTCTCCATTGTCCTTTCCATTTAGACAGAAATAAACACAGGGATGAGCCTCCCATGTAACATGATTTCATCATGCATAATTGTTGGAATGAAAACCTCCTGGTTGCTATATCTGCACAATGCCAATGATTACAGTGATTAAATCAATCAAGCCCAATTTCATAATCATCAAATGTATAATTTCCCGGCTTGGCAGGGCCCCAACACGTGGCATCCCAGCTGTCTGATACACAGTATTAAACAAAACATCTTGGAGAGGATAGTTAGGTAATTCTGTAAATATAATACCATATTAATAAGAATGATGAAACACAATAATACTCTATGAAAATTTTGTATTAGGATGGTGAAATATCTAGTTATAGTTAGTTAAAGTTATATAAAAGTTTGACAAGATGCATTCTCCAGTCCTGCAGAGAACTTGATGGTAATTTGTTCATCTGATGTAAGGGCTGGTTGATACTTCAGGAGTCACAATTTGAGGTCTTTGAGCATCACATTTAAAGCAAGGAGAGACTCAGATGAGAAGCACGGTCTCAAAGCCTCTGTTCCTTCTCTATAGCTAAAGAGAAGAAATTGTACCAGAGCCAAAGGAGGAAAAATAAGGATTATATATCCTCATTCATGCTTTTTCCCAGTCCCATTCTGTTTTTCTAATGAGGCAATCATTTGGTTTCCCGCAGCAGTTGGTTTTTTTAATGTGTTTCAGAGTACTCAGTTCATTCAGTTGTGGTTCATTTGAGATCCTACCGAATTCTAGAGTCTGAAACTCTTGCAAGGCAGAGAAAATGCATTTGTTCATAGTTGTGTCTACTACATGATGAGTAATTTTGAAAGTTACTGATTAGGATTAAGATGGGCACAGGGGCAGGCAGATATGGTGGCTGTCAAAAGTTCAATTTCTAGGCCTAAATGTAAGTAACAGTAGTGTTTGACTCACAATAATTAGCCATACATTCATTTTGTGTGTTTTTCTTTTCCTGTGTTTTATTTTTACAATAAATGTTTGTTTAAGGGCTGGACATGGTGGTTTAAGACTATAATCCCAGCACTTTGGGAGGCCGAGGGGAAAGGGTTGCCTGAGTCCAGGGATTCAAGACTAGCCTGGGCAACTTGGTGAGACCTCATCTCTACAATAAATCAAAAAATTAGTCGGACATAGTGGCATGCACCTGTAGTTCCAGCTACTTGGAAGGCTGAGGCGAAAAGATCGCTTGAGCCCAGCAGCTTGAGGCTGCGGTGGCCGTGAACGTGTCACTGCATTTCAGCCTGGGTGACAGAGTGATACTCTGACTCAAATAATAATAATAATAATAATAATAATACTTTTTTTTTTTTTAATGAAAAGGGAGTACCTGATAGCTAAAACAAGAAATTGCACATTGGTGTACATATAAAAGTGACATAAATCTTCCTGGCCACCTCAGTCCTGTGAAAATCTCATAATCTGGAGAAAAGTGTACATCTGTTCCTCCTCACTAGAGGCTTTGGAGAGTCACTAGCAGAATTTGCTTGAGGTCTCCACTTAGGATTCAGAGGTCTGGAAATAGAAGAATGACTCAAAATATATTTGTTGACAGAGGACAGGTTGGAGAGAACTGGAACTCCAAATCCCACTAGGGCAGGGTTATCTAGTTCTCCTATATTTAACACTTTCTTTGATTGGTTGTGGAGACCAGAACAGAGAATACCTGTGTTCTTCACTCCACTTTTCAAATCCCTACCCCAGATTTCCACACTTAGCAAATACTCTACACCTAGCAGTTAGAGAAAAAGATAATACTCACTCTTTTCATAACAATTTTTGTATAGTCTTAAATCTCCAGATGATACCTAAGAATGCACGTAAAATAAAATAGAATGCTACATAGCCATGTATGAAATAGACCCATATATGTACATGTATGTGTGTGTATATATGCAATTCAGGATTAGGTATACAAGTGGACATGTACCGGTAAAGTTTGGGCTTCCCTTTGGTCCCCACTTTGCCTGTTTGAGGTCAGGTTCCCCTATTGATATTGTGTCCCACTCCCCACCACCCCTGCACCCTGGCAGTATCCCGCTACTGCCAATCTCTTTCTTATAGTATTATGGTAAATGTTGAGGGTCTGCTTGTGAGTGAGAACATGTGGTACTCTATTTCTGATCAGATACTCCCTTTTCAAATGCTAGTCTGTACGTGGCTAAAAGCTCAAAACCTGCCATAATGAACAAAACAAAACAAAACAATCAAACAAAAATGATGTTTCTTTTATCCTGTCTCTCCCAGACAATACACATTACCATAAAAAAAAACAAATAAAAAGATGCTACATCCATGGCGTTCAGTACCAGAATAGACTAGTATACTAAACATTTTTAAATGGCACTAATATTCTTCCCATAGTACTGTCTTTCAAACCTGTCCTTCCCTTTTTAAATCCCACTGCCCCTGC
The DNA here is from genome assembly GCA_963574415.1 of Tarsius wallacei. NCBI lineage: Eukaryota > Metazoa > Chordata > Mammalia > Primates > Tarsiidae > Tarsius > Tarsius wallacei. The sequence goes on along the minus strand of CAUYQG010037768.1, from coordinate 16,467 downwards.
CCTAGATACAGACTTTATCATCTCTTCCTAATGTCTCCCCTACCTCCAAATGCTAATTTATGTCACAGAAAAAATAATCCTCTTAAAATAGGTTTTTACTTATCTCCACTGCAAGGCCTTCCATGGCCATGCAAAGCTATCATTTTAAGTTCAAACAACTTGTTCAAGCAGCTAAGCAGCAAACCAAAAGGAATTCTAATTGCAAGATGTTCTTATTTTCCTTCCTCTGGTGTTCAAGGTCATCCCTATATGATGACATCACATCTCCCACTGCCACAACCCTCCACAAATCCTCCACCTCAAGTCCAGTTAGCATGATGGTTAAAAGCACAGGTTCTGGCATCAGACTGCCTGAGTTTGCATCCTGTCCCTGCTGCTTGCTAGCCAGGAGACCTGGAGCGAGGTGCTCAACCTCTTTCAGCCACCATATTTTCTTCATTCATAAAATGAGGGTAATAAAAGGAGCTGAAGATCATCATCCTAAATGAACTGCATCAGAAACAGAAAACCAAACACCACATGTTCTCATTCGTGTGAGAACTCAATGGTCACAAAGAGGGAATAATAGACACTGGGGACACTGGGGAGGGTTGGGAGGGGATAAGGGTTCAGAAATTACTTATGAGCTACAATGTTCACTGTCTGGGGAATGGGCCACCTGAGACCCAAACCTCACCACTACACAATATGTTCATGTAACGAGCATGGATGTGAATCCCCTGAATCTAAAATTTAAAAAAAAACAACCAAAAAACTACCTCACTGGGTTACCTTATGAATTAAATAAGTTAACATTTATGAAGACCTTAGAACAACACCTGTACCCTAAAGTCAACTCAAAATGAATAGGGACTTTTTTATTCACTGCTCTGTCCTTGCTGGCTATTAGCACTCACTTCATAGATAAGGTAACTGAGGCTTGGAGAGGTTAAATGGCTTGCCTCAGAGCACACCAGTGATAATGATTTCCTAGGTGGAATTCAGTCTACATGTTTGGCTTCAGAGTTTCCTTACTGACTACCATGTTACATTGTATCCATCAGTTCCCTGGCTTTTCACACAGTAGGAGTTCTGTAAACTTGCTCAAATTGTTTACCAAAAATATCTTGAACATTCTATTGCCTGGTGCTTTTCACATGCTGTTCCCCTGGCCTAGAATACTCCCTTCTCCAACAAGTATCCCCCATTTTTTTTATCAGCTCAAACTGTTCAGAGTGTTCTCTTTCTCCTCTGAATTTTTACAGCACTTGAACTGCCTGTAAAACTCATTGACATTGATCTTATCGTGTCTTGTATCATAACTTGTCTTTTTATTTTATTTTATTTATTGTGGGGTACAATTCAGGAGTAGGTATATAAGTGGACATCATGCAGGTAAACTTTGGGCCTCCATTTGGTCCCCACTTTGCCTGGTTTTAGATCAGGTACACTTATTGATGTTGTGTCCCCTACCCACTCACCCCGGCAGTATTCTGCTACTGCCAATCTCTTGCTTATGGTATTATAATAAATGTTCAGGGTCTGCCTATGAGTGAGAACATGTGTTACTCTGTTCTTTGTTTTTGTGATAGGTCGCTGAGTATTATTGACTCTAAATCCAGCCAAGTTGCTCTGAAGTCCATGTTTGTCCTTTATGGCTGCATAATATTCCATTGTGTATATGTACCACATTTAAAAAATCCAGTTCAGCTTCAATGGGCAGAACGATAGGTTCCATGTTTTGCTATTGTGAATGGTGCTGCAATAAACATGTGTGTGCAGGTATTTTTTTGTAGAATGCTTTGAGTTTCTCCAGGTACATTCCCAGTAGGGAGATTGCTGGGTCATATGGAAGGTCAATTACTGGTTCCTTTAGAAATTGCCACACTGTCTTCCAAAGAGGTTGCACTAGTTTGCATTCCCACCAGCAGTGTAGAAGTGTTCCTTTTTCTCCATATCCTCGCCATCATCTGTTGTTGTTTGTTTTATTAATGATGGTCATTCTTACTCGGGTTAGGTGGTATCTCAATGTGGATTTGATTTGTATTTCTCTGATGATTAGTGAGGTTGAACACTTTTTCATGTATCTGTTGGCTGCCCATATATCTTTCTTTAGAGAAGTGTCTATTCATGTCTTTTGTCCACTTTTTAATGGGACTGTTTGTTTTTCACCTTTCGGCGTGTTTGAGTTCCATGTAGATCCTGGATGTCAGGCATTTGTCATATATATATAGTTGGCAAATATTTTATCCCATTCTGTAGGCTGTGTCCTAGCTCTCTTGATGGTTTATTTTGCTTTGCAGAAGGTTTTCAGTTTAATGAGTTCCCATTTGTCTATCTTATCTCTTATGGCATGGACACCTGGGGTTTTGATCAGGAATTGGTTGCCTACTCTGATTTCTGTAAGGGTTTTTCCTGCATTATCTAAGATTCTTATAGTTTGGGGTTTTACATTTAGGTCTTTGATCCATCTAGAACTGATTTTTATGTATGGTGATAGGTAGGGGTCCTGTTTCAATCTTCTACATGTGGTCATCCAGTTTTCCTAGCACCATTTACTGAATAGGTTCTCCTCTCCCCAGTGGTTGTTGGTGGGGGCTTTGTCAAAGACGAGTTGGTTGGGAAATTGAAGTTTTGCTTCTGGAATCTCTATCCTGTTCCATTGGTCCATATACCTGTTCTTATACCAATACCAGGCTGTTTTGATTATTGTAGTCTTATGATAAATTTGAAGTCCGGAAGTGTGATACCTCTTGCTTTGTTTCCTTTTTTTCCTCCAAGTTCTCCTAACTTAAAGTGTGTCTGTAATATTTCTTTTGTTAAGGATTGTTTTGGCTATTCGTAGTCATTTATGTTTCCATATGAATTTCTGTATTGTCATTTCCAGGTCTGAGAAGAATGATGTTGATAATTTAATGAGTATTGCATTGAATCTATAGATTGCCTTGGGGAGGATGGACATCTTAACAATGTTGAGTCTTCCTATCCATGAGCATGGAATATTTTTCCATTTATATATGTCCTCTTGGATTTCTAAGAGCAGTGTTTTATAGTTTTCATTGTAAAGATCTTTCACTTCTCTGGTTAGGAAGATGCCAAGGTAATTCATTTTTTTTTTTTTTTTTTTGGTGGCTATTGTGAATGGGATTGTACTTTTTATTTGGTTCTCTGTTTTTTGTTGGTGTATAAGAATGTGACTGTCTTTTGCACATTTATTTTGTTCCCAGAGACTTTGCCAAAGTCTATCAGTGCAAGGAGGTTTTTGACAGATTCTCTTGGATTTTCAAGGCATAGGATCATATCATCAGCAAAGAGGGATAACAACTTCTTCTTTTCCTATTTGGTTACCCCTGATTTCCTTCTATTGTCTAATTGCTCTAGCTAGGACTTCCAACACAATGTTGAACAGAAGGGGTGAGATTGGGCAGCCTTGTCTCTTCCAGTTTTCAGGGGAAATGCTTCCAGTTTCTGTCCATTTAGTAATATGCTGACTGTGGGTTTATCGTAGGTGGCACTTACAATTTTGAGGTATGGTCCTTCTATACCTAGGTGTTTGAGGATTTTTATCAAGAAAGGATGTTGAATTTTATCAAAGGCTTTTTGCATCTAATGATGTAATCATGGTGGTTCTTGTTTTTATATCTGTTGCTGTATTCAATTACATTTATGGTCTTGTGGATGTTGAGTCAGCCCTGCAACCCAGGAATGAAACCTACTTGGTCATGGTGGATGATTTTTAAGATGTGTTATTGGATCCTATTTGCTAGAATCTTGTTGAGAATTTTTGCATCTATGTTCATAAGGGATATTGGCCTGTAGTTATCTTTTTTTGTTGGATCTTTACCAGATTTGGGTATCAGTGTGATGTTAGCTTCATAAAATGATTTGAGGAGAATTCTGTCCTTCTCAATTGCCTGAAATACTTTCAATAGGATTGGTATAAGCTCCTCCTTGTATGTTTTGTAGAATTCAGCTGGAAAGGCTGAATTCTACAAAAGGACTTTTTTGGTAGATAGATTTCTTATGATGGAGTTTATTTCCTGGGTTGTTGTTGTTGTTTTTTTTTTTGAGTTGGAGTCTTACTCTGTCGCCCAGACTGGAGTGCAGTGGCCGCTCCCGGCCACTGCAGCCTCGACCTGCTGGGCTCCAGTGATCCTTCTGCCTCAGCCTTCCAAGTAGCTGGAACTACAGGCGCACGCTACCATGTCCAGCTAATTTTTGATTTATTGTAGAGATGAGTGAGGTCTCGCCAAGTTGTCCAGGCGGGTCTCAAACCCGTGGGCTCAGGCAATCCACTCACCTCAGCCTCCCAAAGCACAAGATTACAGGCTGAGCCACCGAGCCTGGCTTCTACTTTCTTTTACTGTTTATCTCTGTGTATATGTTTATGTGTAAATCTATCCATAGTCTTTATAAGTCATCACAAAGGTTTTTGGAAAACTGTATGGATAAGTAAATTGAATACAATTAGTAACATTGCTAGCCAGGCATAGAATTACGTGCCTATAGTTCCAGTTACTGGGGAGCCCAGAAGCCCGAGGTTGCAGTGGGCTATGAGCGGGTCACTACACTCTAGCCTGGACAACAGAGTGAGATCCTGTCTCTAAAAAATAAAAGTAAAAAATAACATTGCACCTAACCTGCCAAAGCACAAGGTAATTAGGGAGATGAGTTCACAGGTGTGTGTGGAAAAAGTTGCTTGAAGGCAGAGTTCAGAGGAGGAGATGCCCTTTCTGGGTAAGGCAGTCAGGGTTGACTTCCTGGAAGAGGTGGGATTTGAACAAGGCCTTGAAGAATGGAAGTTTTTAAAAATGTTTATTTTATTTTATTTTTGAGTTGAAGTCTCACTTTGTTGCCTAGGCTGGAGTGCAGTGGCACACTCACAGCCGCCACAGCCTCGACCAGCTGGGCTCAAGTGATCTTTCCTCCTCAATCTTCCAAGTAAGCTACAGGCACATGCCACCATGCCTGGCTAATTTTTTGATTTATTATAGAAGTTTCCCAGGCTAGTATTGAACCTCTGGGCTCAGGCAATCCTCTCACCCTGGCCTCCCAAAGTGCTGGGATTACAGATGTGAGCCACTGCGCCTGGCCGAAAATGGAAGTTTTGATAGTTCACAGCATCTGTGAACTATTAGAGTCTAACATTAGACTGTTAGTCTAACATTAACTATTAGAGTCTAACATTAGAACATTAGAGTCTAAAATATGTGGCTATCACAATGGCCTCAACAGAACAGGTTCTGGTGAGAAAGGAGAGAATTGATCCAGAGATTAAAGTGCGGAGCCTGGTGATGCCTTTTTCAAGTTCTCTACAGCCTTGGTAGAAGGTCCAAGAACATTGGAGCTGGGAGGGCCCACAGCCTGCTGAGGATGAGAGGCCAAGGCTGGCAGAAGAGAAAAGACTTGCTCAAGACCTCTCTACCAGCTTAGAAGCCAAGCCTCTAATGACCAATTTAGTGCTCTTATTTTAAAGTGACAGCCCCATACATTGATTCTTTTTTCCTGTTAAATGGGTTTAGGGACACTGGCTTCCTTAGGCCCAGCCTAGCAAACTCCAGGACAGATCTGTGATAAATGTTTATGGCCAAAGACTTAAAGAGCACAGTTAGGAGGGGCAGGCTGACATTTGCTTAAATTACTCATATTAACATCTGCCCTTGCTAGAGGACAAAAAGGAAATTAACCAACAGGCAGGGTTCCGGTAACAGACAAATCAAAAATCCAAGCAACAACCTTGGTGAAGGAGCAAGGAAAAATCAGTTTCACACTCTCTCCGTGCTGTAGTGCCCCTTCCTTCATGAAGCTTTCCTTGAGTGCCCTCACACCTGCAGTGTGAAAAGAAGGTTTAATGAAGACCCGCTAGTCAGGGTGATCAGCAGTCAAGATCAAGTCAGTGGGAGTCATGGGTCCATGGAAAAGGCAGAGTGTTATCAAAGAGGCAGCCGGACCTGGGAGACCCAGAGTCTGATTCCAGTCTCAAAGCAGAAGCTAATAAGTCTCACTCCCTGTTGTGTGTGGGTGTGCCAACCTGTAGCTATAGGAGCAGATGGCTCTGCAGGGTGGAATTCTCTGAGTAAAGTTTATCCTGTATCATGTGTGCATGGTCAGTAAAGTCTTATTGTTGGCCTTGTTATGTTCTGTAAAGTCACCTTGAACCCTGAGTTAGAGAACACAGAACCATTGCTCCTAGGGAAAATGCAGGGTTAGATTCCTTTGAGTCTCTGGTCACAACATTTTAATGAACTGATCAGTGCCTTATTTTATGTATGTTTCTGCTAAAAGGCACCTTATTTAATATATATTATCGATTCATTAACATTGAACTCCTGGCCAACAACACTATGACTCATGCCTGAATGAAGCTTCTCTAACACACAGTTTTTCTCTGTACACCATGGCCTTCTTGTGCTCAGGAACCCAGACAGCACCTCAGCAGTATATTTGGGGCCACTTTATTTTTTATTTTTATTTTTTATTTTTTTTTGAGTTGGAGTCTTACTCTGTCACCCAGACTGGAGTGCAGTGGCCGCTCCTTGCCACTGCAGGCAGGAGAGACCTCAGATTCTTACACACCAGTGTGGCGCCAGCCCAGCAGCAGCCTTGCGACAGAATTGAGCTTTGCTAAGAGGAGCTGAGGCCAATCCTTTGCCCAAAGGAATGATCCTCTTAAGGAGGCATTTCAGGCCAAGGTGGGGCTTCCTGGGGCCCCCTTGCCTCAAATCCTGACCTTTTTACTCCTGGGATCTCTCAGCTGAACCTTTGCAAAGTGTTTTGCCCTGTGTATGCCCTCGTAAGTGTTGGTCCATGGGTCATACAGATTATTACACTTTCTTCTCACCCAGGCCCTTTGTTTTCCCTTTGAGAGGTGACTCTTGCTGAGGGGTACTGAGGCTTCTCTTTTGGCAGCTGGGGGGCATCCCTCCCAGGTCTGACTCATAGGCTGTCCTGTAGAACAAGGCCTGTGCTCTTTCCTTCTGTTGTCCTCCAGGGGGTGGAGTCAGGCCCTGCAGCCTCCCTGCCTCCTAGGGAGGGCTCACCAGGTACCAGTATCCTGTGGGTGGATAGAGAGGAGGGTTTATTGGGGTGCTGCCAGCCCCACCTCCTGCCGTCTTTTGACAGCCTCGTGGAAAGCTATCTTGAGGGGCAAGGGAGAGGGCCAGGTGTGTTGGGATAGAGGCAGAGGCAGGGCATCCCACAGAGCCGGAGCCATGGTTCATGCTGGCCTAGTGAGGGTGCTCTGCAGAACAGAACATTTCCTTTCTCCCACTGAAAGGCCCATTAGTTGCTTTCCTTGGCACTTTGCAAGAGTTGACTTTCACTTGCATTTTTTTTCTTTCATAAGAGGGAGAAAAACTGAACATTTTTTGTAATTAGAATTTTCCCATGGGGGTAATCACACTGGAAAAAAGCCTTTAAATCCTTTGAAAACCACACGTAAGTGAGGCTCACGGAGTAGGGGGACATTCCATCAGCAGGGACAGCCAGACGTGGAGGCACTTCAGCGAGTTATCATGTAAGGAAACAATTATTTCACATTTATTTTGGGTTTGCTTGTTGCAGCATATTTCAATTAGTTCATCAGTGTTGTGCATCTGACAGGCCAAACGTTTATTGTGGTTGAACCATCTGGGAGGTGGGAGGCCTGCAGCCTTCCCATGGCAGTCAGTAACTACCAGTTAAAGGAAATTTGTTTGATGTGTTTAAGAACCCAACACTAAAACACCATTAATAACAAAAGCCTCAAGAGTTCTGAAAGCTTTTCTCTAGCTTAGCCATCAATTGGGCATGCATAACCCGAGACTTCATTTTTCCCTTACGCAGGACATTTTCCAATACAGTGAAGCAAAGTTTTGAAGTGGCTTGTTTAATTGGTTCAAAGCACAATTTGTATTAACCCAGCAAGGAAAGGAGCTCACTCTACTCCTTTATAATTTATCCTTGGGTGTGAAGTAGCCTGTGCATTGCTGCTGGGAGTCGCAAGGGATGTGTTGAGTGGATTCCTGCCATTAGCATGCAACTGAGTGCCACCCCTGTACTGAGATAGAGAATGTCGCTTCTCAGCCTTGGGTGACTCATTGAAGCATCATGAGTTCACGGTAATGACTACTGGCCCGTGCAGTTTGTCCTCTACTCCTTGGGTACCAAGGTTTTATAGTACCTGATTTCACCTGTTTTTCATTTTACCCCGGCTTAAAGTTCTCTTTCATGAGGAATGTTCTCTCTGACTTTCCAGCAGGGGGGAGAATGAAATTTAGAATCAAACAAATAAAGAGCCAGAAGGAGCATTGGAAAAAACCATGTCCAAGGGATTGACCTTTCCATGAGAAGGAATGACTTTCCATTTTCCTGAAACGCTAAGATCATAGGGCTAGGCGTGGGGTGTTGGCAGTGGAGCAGGATTAAGACTCAAGGACACAGCTAGTGAACTGGAGACTGGCTCATAATATCTGGGGCAGCCAGCTCACTCAGGTTTGTTATGGTGGCCTGGGAACTACAGGACGGGTGCTTGGAGGGTTCAGGCCAATGGCCCCCATACCGTACCCAGCCTGTTGACTTGATATTATGAACTTTTCCGATGCTGGGACTCCTGCTCTTTCCTCTCCTGTGAAGCCTCCAAACCAAAGGCATCCTTTGTCTAGCTCAGCCACTCCACAGGCTGTGGAGATCTTAGCTGCTTTGTCTTTGTATCACTGGTGCCTGGCATAGTGGCGTGGTGGTGATTCATTGCCTTTGGACTATCCTCAGGGAAGTGGTGGCTAGAGGTGCAGAGGGAAGGGGGCCTTTCCCACTTACCCACATCTTGCATAATACTCCACAGTGCACAGCATGCTTTCGCCCATCGTGCTTCATTTGATTCACAAAAAAGCTGTTTTGCCCATTTTACAGGTAAGGAAATTGAGGCTCCAGAGGTCATGATCTGGCCCCCGGTACTTTCACCTGTTATATTTCACAGATGGGGAACCTGTGACTCAGAGAGGTCATGCTTTAGACTGAACCACACAGGAAGTTAACTGCTGGCCCAGACTCTAGATCCGATTCCTCATGTTCATGTTCATTCATGCTCGGTCATGTTCTGTTACACTGCCTGTGAGGTGTTTTATGTTGTTTTTAAAAATCCTTCAGTATTTCCTGATCTGGTTGGATCTGAACTATGCAACGTACTTTTCTATTTGGGTTTGTGTGGGTTATTTTTTCCAGAGGGGAAAACTGATTTCCTCTTTTGTTTGTTCTATAGTTTTTGCTTTTTTTTTTTTTTTTTGAGTTGGAGTCTCACTCTGTTGCCCAGACTGGAGTGCAGTGGCCGCTCCTGGCCACTGCAGCCTCAACCTGTTGGGCTCCGGCGATCCTTCCGCCTTAGCCTTCCGAGTAGCCGGAATTACAGGCACGCGCTACCACGCCCGGCTGATTTTTTGATTTATTGTATTGCGGGTCTCGAACCCGCAGACTCAGGCAATCCACTCACCTCAGCCTCGCGGGATTACAGGCTGAGCCACTGAGCCCGGCTAGTTTTTGCTTTTCAAAGAGGCCAAAGGGCTCCATGGACTTAGAGAAGATTCCCTGAGACAGAATTTCATGCTCTGGGATCACATCTATTGATTTTGAGGCCAAGTTCTAACCCCATTGTGAAGTCGTCTAGCTGCAAACCTGTAGGCTGGAGGTCAGAGAGCAGATGGGGAGCCTGGGCCCCTGGGGTGTAGATCTGGGGGTGAGGGGCTAGGAGTCTTACTTGGGAGTCTGTGTCTTTTTATTCCCTTCAGGAGAACAACTTTGAGACTGGCTGGGAGACAGCTGGTCAAGCAGATCCCTCAGTATGGCCTCCTTTCTGTTGGGGATGGGGCAGGTTTTTGTTTTTGTTTTGTTTTTTAAACCAAAGTTCCTATTGGCTGGGGCTTGTAGGGGTGGGAAGGGCTGGGGTGGGGAGGAAGGTTGGAGGGGCCGCCCTCACCTCAAGCCAGGGCCTGCTCAGTCTCCATTTTCCCCTCTGCCTGGCCACTTTTGGCCCTTTCGTTGCTTTGTGACTCATTGGAGAAGGAACAGGGACTGAGAGCCGGCCTTGTGAATAGGGCAACAGGAAGCCAGGTGGGGGAGGGGGAACCCGGAACTCGTGGCTACGACCTCCATGGGTGCCTGTCTTTCTTGATGTCTCTGGGTCCTTCTGGGCTAAGAGGATTAGGAGGTGATGCAGATGGGTCCACTGTGGTAGCTTCTGACTCAGGTTCCCTCAACAGGAGTTCTAGGGCCTGCTTTCCCCAGAGTCCTAGCAGGTTCCCCACCTGGGTCCTCTCTCTGGATGGAGACGCCTTTCTCGAGCTTCTCAGGACGTCTAGAGTCAGACCAGCATTGCTGTCTTCTTGGGTCAGCTCCCAGGGTCTGGGGCTCCTAGCTGGACGGTGGGGACTGTAAGGACATGTATTAAATTATCCCTTTTTGCTTTCCTGGGTTGTCTAGCCTGGTTCTAAACTTGGAGGTTTAATGAGGTCTTGGGATGAAAGGAAACTTAGAGGAAGTGGTCTGTGGGGAGGGAGGCTAATAAGTCATGCCTAGAAAAGCAGAGATGGACTTCCTGGCCCCTGGATGGCAGAGCCAGTGAGCCCCCAAAAAACAAGCAGTGGGGTCTCAGGACCGGTCCTGCCTACTCTCCCAGGTGACAATTGACAGTTTTTTCCTACTTTTGTTACAATCTTGACTGGGCACTTGGAATAACCCAGAAGGATTCAAGCTTCTGGCTGCGTTCAGGCCTTGGATGCAGAGAGAAAATGCAACAGGTTCCAGCAGCTGGGGCACATGGGAGAGGGCAAGAAAGGTCACAGAAACCCAGCAGAAAAGGGCATCGGGTGAGGCTTTGGGTGGAGCATGAAAGAGGGTGGAGAGATGTGAGGCTTCTTTCCCTTTTTTTTAATTGAGATGAAATTCATGTCATGTAATATTAACCATTTTAAAAGTATACAGTTTGGTGTCATTTAGGAGTTCACAATAGTGTACAACTAGTTCCAGAACACTTTCATCATTCCACAAGGAGATCCTGTACCCATTGGCAGTCACTCTCCATTCCTTGTGCCCCCAGCCCCTGGCAGCACCTCTTTTTTCTGTCTCTATAGATTTACCCATTCTGGACATTTTATATGAATGGAATCATATAATGTGTGACCTTTTGTGTCTGGCTTCTTTCATATAGCAGTGCTTCAAGGTTCATCATGTTGTAGCATGAATCAGTGTTTCCTTTTGTTATGGTGAAATATACATAAAACAAAATTTACCTCTCTAACCATTTTTTAGTGTACAGTTTAGTGGCATTAAGTACATCCACATTGTTTTGCAACCATCACCATCACCAATCTCCAGAACGTTTTCATCATCCCAAATTGAGACACTGTCCCTGTTAAACAATAACTCCCATTCCCACTCTTCCCAGCATCAGGCACCTGCCATTCTACTACCGTCTGTCTCTGTGGATTTGACCACTCCTTATATAGGTGGAATTAAACAGTATTTTTCTTCTTTCACTTAGCATAATATCCTCAAGGTACATCAATGTTTGAGGTATATGTCAAGATTTCCTTCCTTTCTAAAACTGAATAATAGTCCGTTGTACATCAATGTTTGAGGTATATGTCAAGATTTCCTTCCTTTCTAAAACTGAATAATAGTCCGTTGTATGCATAGACCAAATTTTCTTCCTTAATCCATTGATGGACACGGGTGTTTCGGGGCTAGCGAGACTTTTCTTTCTTATTTATTTGTTTATTTATTTTTGAATCAGAGTCTCGCTCTGTATCCCAGGCTGGAATACAGTGGCATACTAATGACCACCCCAGCATTGACCTGCTGGGCTCAGGCGACCCTTCAGCCCTCAGCCTTCCAAGTAGCTGGAACCACAGGAATGTACCACCATGCCCAGCTAATTTTTTTTTTTTTAGTTGGAGTCTGTATCCCAGGCTGGAGTGCAGTGGCATGCCTGGCTAATTTTTTTTAAAATTTATTGTAGAGACAAGGTCTCACCATGTTGCCCAGGCTGGTCTCGAACCCGTGGGCTCAGGCAATCCTCACCTCGGCCTCCCAAAGTGCTAGGATTATAGGCTTGAGCCACTGCACCCGGCTGCCCAGCTAGTTTTTAAAAATTTATTTTAGAGATGTGGTCTTACCAAGTTGCCCAGGCTGGTCTCAAACTCCTGGGCTCAGGCAATCCTCTTGCCTCTGCTTCCCACAGTGCTAGTGCTGGGCTGAGATTTTGATTTTGCTTTGCCCCTGGATGAGAAGCAATGAAAAGCAACTGGATTAGGAGGGTTTAGGGAGCCAGAGGTATGAGTTGTCCCATTTCTGAGGCAAGTAATGTTGACCATCCCGCCTTTCTTTGCAGTGCTCTCTCCCAGGGATGCCATGTGGATCCAGAAAGAGACGGGTGTGGGGGGTGGCTTTGTGAACTGTCAAGTGCTTGCACACATGAACCACTGCCATCCTGGTCAAGCACAGAACAGGTCTTCAACAGTCATAGGTATGAAGGTTGGTAGAGCCTGACCTCTACCCACCTGGGCCTCCTAGGACTGAAAGGAAGTAGAGACCCACTTGCCAGAGGGCTCCCTCCGTTGCAGAGGTTTTGGAGCCAGCTCTGGGAGAAGGTGGCAGACATGTGCCTTGGCTGTTGGTGGCCTTCTGAGTGCCCGCTGACTCCCAGCAGATAGCGAGAGGGAAGGCAGGAGACACATGGCCTCCTGTGGTACTGTCCCCCAGGCCCCTCCCTTGGTGCTCCAGGAAATGAACCCAGGGGGATGTCATCGGCAGCCCCTTAGGTGACTGAGTTAGAGAGAAAGGCAGTCTGGAATTCACGAAGTCATACTTGCTTTCATTAGGCTAATTAACTTTTGATGTGAAATTGCTTCATGAGCAAGTAAGTTAAGAAATTCATTATCAGACCGGGACCAACTTTCTGTGCAGTGGTGCCTAGGAAGCTGTGCTGTACATTTCCATATTTGCCAATTAAGGGTGTTTAATTATTAACTTAGGGCTTGGTGAGTAATGAGGAGTTGTATTCAACATGCTTTACTTAAGAATTTTAAGGCTGTTTATAAATTAGCCATAATATAATTAATAACCAAACTAGGAATCTTACATTTTGATCTATGTTACATTTTTTTTTAAGACGGGATCTTACTCTGTCACAATGGTGCAGTCTTAGCTCACTGCAGCCTCAACCTCATGGGTTCAAGCAATTATCTTACCTTAGCCTCTTAAGTAACACTATAGGCGCTTGGGACTATAGGTGCTTGCCACGACATCTGACTATTTTTTGTAGTGATGGGGTCTTGTTAGGTTGCCCACATTGATCTCAAACTCCTGGCCTCAAGCAATCCTCTTGTTTCGGCTTCCCAAAGTGCTGGGATTACAGGTATGAGCCACTGTACCTTTTTGATTTATGCCATAGATTACGTGGAAAATAAACTGAGGCTGATTTGTCACTGAGATTGAGTCAGAAAGAAAAAGCAGGAGGAGGCCTCTCTTTGTTTATTTCTTTTTTTTTTTGAATTCAGAGTATTCTGTTGCCCAGGCTGGAGTGCAATGACATGATGATCACAGCTCACCGCAGCCTTGACTTCCTGGGTTCAGGTGATCCTTCTGCCTCAGCCTCCTGAGTAGCTGAGACTATAGGCACATGCTACCATACCCAGGTGATTTTTAAATTTCTTTGTAGTGGCGAGGTCTAACTATGTTGCCCAGGCTGGTCTCAAGCTCCTAGGCTCCAGCAGTCTCCTGCCTTGGTCTCCCAAAGTGTTGGGATTACAGATGTGAGCCGTCGTGCCTATCCTTCAGCATTCTACTTTTTTTTTTTTTTTTGAGTTGGAGTCTCACTCTGTCACCCAGACTGGAGTGCAGTAGCCACTCCTGGCCACTGCAGCCTCGACCTACTGGGCTCCGGTGATCCTTCTGCCTCAGCCCTCCAAGTAGTTGGAACTACAGGCGCATGCTACCACGCCCGGCTAATTTTTGATTTATTGTAGAGATGAGGTCTCGCCAAGTTGCCCAGGCAGGTCTCGAACCCACAGGCTTCAGGCAATCCACTCACCTCGGCCTCCCAAAGCGCTGGGTTTACAGGCTGAGCCACCGAGCCCGGCTTACTTTTTTTAATGAGTTGGAGTCTCATTCTGCTGCCCAGGCTAGAAGTGCCACACTCATGACTACTGCAGCCTTGACCTGCTGGGCTCAGACGATCCTTCCACTTCAGCTTTCCAAATAGCTGGGACTTTCCAGCTAATTTTTTTTTTGATTTGGAGTCTTACTCAGTCGCCCAGACTGGAGTGCAGTGGCACGCTCCTGGCCACCACAGCCTCAACCTGCTGGGCTCCGGCAATCCTTCCGCCTCAGCCTTCCGAGTAGACGGAATTACAGGCGCGAGCTACCACGCCCAGCTAATTTTTTAAATTTATTGTAGAGATGAGGTCTCGCCAAGTTGCCCAGGTGGGTTTCAATCCCACGGGCTTATGCAATTCACTTACCTCGGCCTCCCAAGGCGCGGGATTACAGGCTGAGCCACCGAGCCCGGCTCCAGCTAATTTTTTAAAAAATTTATTATAGAGATTTATTATAGAGGTATTGCCATGTTGCCCAGGCTGATCTCGAACTCCTGGGCACCCGGCAATTCTACTTTTTGAGTTTATGAATTTGACTACTCCAGGCACCTCATATAAGTGGAATCAAACAGTATTTTTCTTTCTGTGATTGGTTCATTTAACTCAGCACAATGTCCTCCCAATTCATCCATGTTGTCACATACAGTAGGATTTCCTTTGTTTCTGTTTTTGGAGACGGAGTCTTGCTCTGTTGCCCAGGCTACACTGTGGTAGTATGATAATAGCTCACTGCAGCCTCAAATTCCTGGGCTCAAGTATCCTCCTACCTCAGTATCCTGAGTAGCAGGGACTACAGTCACGTGCCACCATATTCATTTTAGAATTCCTTCCTTTTTAAAGCTGAAGAATCCAATGTATGCACATACCACATTTTCTTTACCCATTCATTGTTGATAGATATTTTCAAGCTACTTGATTTTTAAAATTTCTTTGTTAACTTACCATGAGGATATACTACTTAAAAAAATTTAAATACATTTTAAAAAACCAGAAACAGACTGGACTCAGTGGTTCAGCCTGTAATCTCAGTACTTTGGGAGGCTGAGGTGAGTGGATTGCCTGAGACTGCGGGTTCAAGGCCAGCCCAGGCAACTTGGCGAGACCTCGTCTCTACAATAAATCAAAAATTAGCCGGGTGTGATAGTACACGCCTGTAGTTCCAGGTACTTGGAAGGCTGAGACAGAAGGATCGCTGGAGCCCAGCAGGTCAGCGCTGGGGTGACTGTGAGTGTGCCGCTGCACTCCAGCCTGGGCGACTGAGTGAGACTCCAACTCAAAAAAAAAAACCAAACCAGAAACAACAACAAAATAGACATTTAACTTAGTACTAAAGAAAGAAGCCTCCAGGCCGGGTGCAGTGGTTCATGCCTGTAATCCCAGCACTTTGGGAAGCCGAGGTGGGAGGATTGCTTGAGCCCAGGAGTTCAAGACCAGCCCGGACAACATGGTGAGACCTCTTCTCTACAATAAATAAAAAAAATTAGCCAGGTATGGTGGTAGTTCCAGCTACTGGAAGGCTGAGGCCAGAGGAATTGCCTGAGCCCAGCAGGTTGAGGCCGTAAAGGCCATGAGCGTGCCACTGCACTCCAGCCTGGGCAACAGAGTGAGACTACAACTCAGAAAAAAAGAGTGGATCTCAGGCCAGGCGCTGTGGCTCCCACCTATGTTCTCAGCACTTTGAGAGGCTGAGGTGAGAGGATTGCCTGAGCCCATGGGTTTGAGACCAGCCTGGTCAACTTGGCAAGACCTCATCTCTACAATAAATAAAAAAATTAGCCAGGTGTGGCAGCGACAGAGTGAAACTCCAACTTAAAAAAAAAAAAGTGTAGATCTCATGTTAAGTATGTTTATCACGATAACATTTTTAAAAAATCAAATATTTTATGTATTTTATATATTATATAATCAGATAGTATATATATTTTATATATAAATTGAAAAATACAGTGTTTCCAGCTATAAATACTTTTAGTTTTGCTTTTTTTTTTTTTTTTTTGAGTTGGAGCCTCACTCTGTTGCCTAGGCTGGAGTGCAGTGGCACGCACAGCCTCGACCTGCTGGGCTCAGGCAATCCTTCTGCCTCAGCCTTCCAAGTAGCTGGAACTACAGACTTGTACTACCATGGCCTGGCTAATTTTTTGATTTATTGTTTAGACGAGGTCTCACCACGTTGCCTAGCCTGGTCTCAAACCTGTGGGCTCAGGCAGTCCTCTTGCCTTCACCTCCCAAAGTGTTGGGATTATAGGCATGAGCCACCGCGCTCTGCCCACACTGAGTCTTTTAACCATTTCTCTGAGGTCAGAGATCACAGCCCCATCTTTGCCAAAAGCCCACTATCTTGGAACATGAAATAAGCTTAGGA